>CAJQZJ010004752.1:7035654-7059802 GCA_907164525.1 Lophiomys imhausi
TTTCTTAGTATTGGAAGCTGCAGGCCCTGCACTTCCTATATAATCAGGTATATTTATCCTTCTCAGCTCTCTGAGGTGGTTGAAGAATAGACAGCTTGAGTCTTATAGCTAAATTCTGAGTTGTTTAGGAATCAAGAGGGCGTTCTAGATCTAAGAAGATGGTTATAATAGTGATGCAAGTTAGTATGAAAACTAAGTCAGTTATAGAACTTTAAACTCATGGAGATGGTTAGAAGGTAGAAGGTTAAAGTCAGGGGCCAAATATGTATGAACTGGACATTGGGGAGGTATACTGGGCCATTTAACTCTCATAAATGTGGCATAGTTAATTCTGCTGTTTTGTATAGAATTTACTGTTATAAGAGAAAGAACCATTTGTTGGATTGAAAAGGGAAGCTGTTGGGGGGGAAGGGGGAAGGGTGGGACAGGAAGGGGGAATAGGGAAGGGTTTGTGACTGAGATGTAACTTGAAGAAAAAAAAATAAAGTACTTATAAAAAAAAAAAAAAGAATGACAAGGACCCAAATCTTAGTAGAAAATACATTAAATGACTTCCAACTAACAATAGATTTAGAAAGAGTGATACCACAGAAAACTCTTTCTCCACCTTTTCATATATCCCAAAAGATGTCAAGATAAAGTAAAAATTTTGATTCTAATGTATAAAATTGGAATACAGAATAAGTGTTTAGTAACATTAGGGTAAAGGTTAATTTCCCAAATAAACTAGCATATTTGACTATTATACTCATCCATGATTAAAAACTATCAAACAGTTATGTTTTACGTTTTCTACACTATATAGCTTTGGCTTATCAATTTCTTGGTTTTTTTAAAGAAACTATTCCTTAAAATCACATTTGAACATGGATACCAAAAGACATGCTAACATAAAGCAAGGATATATCATGGGACTCCAACCTTAAACAAAGAACTACAGGAAATAAGAAATGTTGAAAGCAAGAGAAGTAGTCTTTTCCAAGAAAGATCCCCTTCATTAGTTATCCAATAACAAGTGGTCAGTACAGAAATTGTACACATACAAGTAACCTTATAAAGATTAAGCACATTAGGTTGCATTTGTATATTTAGGCATATATATATATATATGTACTTATAAAAAAAAAGAATGACAAGGACCCAAATCTTAGTATATATATATATGTATATATATATATATATCAACAGCTGAAGTCAAAGAGACCATGAAATCTAGAAAGAGAGTATACATACAAGAGATTCAAGATAGGAAAAAGGGAAATTATATAATTATATTTTAATTTCAACCAATACAAAAGTTAATTTAAAAGAGTCTCTCATTCTTTGCACCCGGCCCCACCCTCTTCCCCCCACCCCGGTGTGTGTGTGTGTGTGTGTGTGTGTGTGTGTTTAAATGTGAGTGCTGCTATCTGAGGAGCCCAGAGGTGTCAGATCCCTAGTTATCAGTTGTTGTGGTAATTTTTCAAGAACAGTGCACTCTCTTAACTTCTGAGTTATCTCTCAAGACTTTTCAATTCCTATAAAAGAAAATAAGCTTAATGTTTCATTAAAAATATAAAACTACATCTGAAACCAAAATTTGATTTTAATTATATATATATATATATATATATATATATATTATATATCTCTTGAGTTTTAATACAATATCTATGTTATTTTTAGAAGAACTTCATACATGCACACAAAGTACTTTGAAGTAAGTGGTATATAGGTAATCCCTTTGTGGCTTCCAACTACCCACAAGATTTACTCTCTACATTTTGACCAGCTGTGATCTTATACATTAACTAACATCCATTGCAAGAAGAAACTGTTCTGATGAGATCTTATGGTTGTGCAAGTCTGTGAATATGGAGATATGAACAGACAGAGAAGTTTGGCATTATGTGCTTTCAGCAAAATAATAAAAGTATATTAATCCCTGGGGACTGTGATCTCTGCAACCATTTAATCTTGAAATATTTATAATACCAGGCAATTATTTTTTTCCTGTGGTGTGGGCCTTAAATCAATTCAGATAGAAATTGGTTACCCCCATAGCACTCATGCCATTATTGTCCTTATGGCATATCTTACCATCTCTGTCATTGCTCCAGGTCACAATGTACACAAATGGGTAAAATATTTCTTTCTTTCTTCTCTGAGCAAGAAGTGTAGTGCCTTCTCATACAAAGAAAGTTGCCAACCAATGAGGAAGATTCCTGGTCAGAATTTTCATACACACGCACACACACACACCTACTCTCACATTCCTTTTGGCACGTAAACTTACATTCATTTTCCCCTTCATTTTTTGTGTGAATATTACCATTCCAACTCCATAGAATTATTCTTTCCTTTTTCCAGCAATGGCCACTATCTAGTATACTAGATTCTACAACCCTCCACTACAGACCTACATATCTACAAAGTTGATAAGGTCTACATATGAGAGAGACCATGCAATATTTGGCTTTATAGGTCTGAGTTACCTCACCCAGTAAAAGGTTTTCAAGTCACATCAACTTACCTGAAAATTTTATGATTTAATTCTTTGTTATTGCTAAATAACATTCCATTGTGTAAGGATATCATATTTTGATTAGCTACTCATAAGTTTATGGTTTTAGGTAGGCTGTTTCCATGTCCTGCCTGTTTTGAATAGGGCAACTCTGAAAATGGATGAACATGTGTTGCTGAAATTGGAAAAGTCATTTGCATACATGACCAAGATTGTATAGCTGGGTCAAATGATTTATGTGTTTCTAAGTTTTTAGTCAGAATTGATTTCTATAGTGGCAATACAATTTTCACTCACATCAACAGCAAATTTACATTCTGCTTCTTCATATCCTTGGCAGTATTTGTTATCTTATGATTTATAAATCTGAGCCATTTTGACTGAGGTAAGACAAAAATCTAAAATCACTTTTAATTTGTATTTTCTTGGTGCATAAGAATGGTGAATAACTTTTAAAAGATTTCTTAATCATTTTTCTTTCTTCTGAGAATTCTCTGTTTGAATGCATAGCCCACTTTCTATCTCAGCTGTTTGTTTTCTTGGTGTTTAGTTTTTTTGTGTTCTTTGCATATACTTACAAGCAACTCTCTATCAGATGAACTGATAACAAAGATTTCATCACATTCTGTAGACCAGCTCTTACTTCAATGAACAGGTTTCTTTGAAATATAGAAGATTTTCAACTTCATGTCCTTCCAAATGATACTGGTCTTATTCTCTTGGTGACTGAAGTCTACTCACAAAGTCCTTACCTTAGCCTAAACCCTACAGTATATACCCTACTCTTTCGCCTAGAATTTTCAGATCAATCATTGAGATATTTGACCATTTGAAACTGATATTTGCTCATCTTTAGAAAGGGGTCAGTTTTTATTCTTAGACATGGAGATATCCAGTTTCCCAACACCATTTCATAAAGGTATTGTCTTTTGTCCTGTATATATTTTAAATATTTGTCAAAATTCAGGTAGTTATTGATTTGGGTCCTCCACTTTATTCAGTTGGTCAATATGCCTTTTTTTCAAAATACTATTATGCTGCTGCTTTTGCATCAGTGGCCCTGTGGCATAATTTAAGTTATGCATGGCAATACATCTATCAATATTTTTATTGTTTGGGGTTGTTTTGCTTATCCAGGGTCATTTTGTGTTTCCATATTAATTTTAAGATTGTTTTTATTTTAACTCCTCCAGAGAATTGCATTGGGATTTGATGTAAATTGCATTGAATTATAGATAGCTCTGATAATGGTGGCCATTTTCACAATATTAATCATACCAATCCATGACCATATCCTTCTCCATTAATAAATATCTTCATCTCCTTCTTCTTCAATTTCTTCCTTGGAGTTTAGAAGTTTTGATTTCATAGATCTTACGTTTCCTTTGTATGGTTTATTCCAACATAGAAACTAGATAAAGACAGAGCCATGGGAAATCAAATAAAAACGAGGTCATATGAGCCCAGATAATGATAGAACAATTAGAAACCAGATAAAAACAGAGTCATATTAAAATCAATAAAACACAAAGCTTTATAGAATAATCTCCCCCAAGAACATATGTATAAAAATTGTTAAGGAAATAAATGAAAACCAAGTTCAAGAATTCATCCAAGCAATCACGTACCATGATAAATGTGTCTTCATCCAGTGAAAATGTCATAGAACTAATTATCTTACTAATTTCAATTCTGTAACAGGTTTCTCTTCTTTTTGCTATGGATAAGTGCATAAAAATTCTGACTAAGTAAAAAATTTCCTTTTATTGAAAGTATATATATTTTTGTTCTCAAATACTGCATCCTGATTATGGTTTTTTCCTCCCTTTACTCCTGCCAGTCCTATCCCATTCACAGTCTTTCTGTCTTTCATTAGAAAACAAACAGGCTGCTAAGGAATAATAATAAAATAAAGCAAGATAAAACTAAAACAAACACACAGAAAACAAATAGAAGGAAAATAGCCCATGAAAAGACATAAAAAAATTGATATAGAATCAAAGAATTAGTCATCTGCACACTCAGGAGACTCATAAAAACCAGAAAGCTATAACACATGCACAAAGGACCTAAAAGGTAAAAAGAAAGAAAAAAAATAAAAATAAAGGGTAAAATTAAAAAAAAAACCGACCCATTATGAAAAAAGAATTTCCAAGCATGCCATTGAGTTGATTTTCTGTTTTCTCTCTTCTGCTGGGCATGCAGCCCACCCTTAAGAATGTCTTGTTTCTCCAGAAAGACTCCCTTAGAGAAATTAAATCCATTTGTTTATATCCATTTGTTATCAATTGTAAATAGCTTCTGTGTTAGGGATGGGGACATATGTCTACTTCTTTCAGCTCTGGCCTCCATCTAGTGAAGACCTATATAGGCCTTCTACATGGTGCTTTGGTCTCTGTGAGTTCATATGTGCATAGATTGTGTTAGAGGTCCTTGTTTCCTTGGTGTCCTTCATTTCCTCTGGCTCTTGCACTCTTTCTACCTTCTTGTCCACTAGGTTCCCTTTATCCCTCAGGAGAGGGATTTCATAGGGACATATCATTTAGATCATCCCATTTAGGACAGTTTGTAGTCAGGTCTACAGTGTTACTTTGGTGGATAGACAGGGAAGAAAAGGCTATATTAGAACTTGGAAATGTAAAGACAATGCAAAGAGAATTTGAGGGCTGCCAGTACAAGAAACATGATCTGGTAGTGGGGAGAATGGAATCCAAGAGACAGGCTTGACAAGTCTATAATATCCCCTCATGCTCTGAGTGAGACATGAATAGAAGAGATGTAAATTGAAATGTGCAGTATGTTCCTTTTCATTCTTTGTTTAAAGATGTAGATCTAAGTGTGAGTTAGACTTATTTAATAGAAATGATGTCCTTTTTTCATCTGCTCAAAAAGGTAATTTATATAAAGTCTCCTGCATATACTAAATAAATATGTAGGGCCATGTTGAATTAGAAGGAGATTTTAGCTTTGTGTTAGTACTTGTATATTCTTTAACATCAAGTAGGGTATCTTCTCAGCATGACTGTTTCATAGTAACAAAATATTATTTGTTTTTAATAGACGGACTGGACGCTTTTACCAGATTTCTTAAAACTGAATTCAGTGAAGAAAACATTGAATTTTGGGTGGCCTGTGAAGATTTCAAGAAATGCAAGAAACCTGAACAAATTGACCTAAAAGCAAAAGCAATATATGAGAAATTCATTCAGAATGATGCCCCAAAAGAGGTACAGTGACTTTTGGAAACACACAAAACTCCTTGACACCTCCATAGTGTCCTTTTTCATCAAATTGGTCTCCTCATTCATTCTACCAGAGATCTCAAAGTTTTGTTAAACTGGTTAATTGAATATATCTATTTATTGACAGAATATAGCATAATATTATTATGGGTTAAAAGTATAAGTCACTATTTAGAGTTAAATCAAGATTGATTAGAGTTTCAATATTCTTACTCTTTCTCTAATCTATATTAACTATTTTAACAGAAACAATACTCATTAGAAACTAATGATCTCTGAAACTGATAAAGACAAGACAAACATAAAAATATTAAACGCATTCAATGTTTTATAAGGTTACACTGAGCCACCAGCAGCCGCATGGTTCAGTTGGTTAAAGGAGTTTATTTCCAAGTCTGAATACCTAAGCCCAATGCCCAGAAACCACATGGTGGAAAAAGGGAACCAACTGCCCAAACTTGTTCTCTGATTCCCACAATGGAATACAAGTTCCCAAAATAAGAAATATAATTTTAAAATATACTTACCCTATATACCTATGTAAGCTTTTGGTTTTCTGAAGAAATTATTTTATCAGTTTAGGATAGTTTAAAAGAAAAAAATGTAATGTAAAAATGACACATGATGTAACTTTACTTGGGCAGTGCTTCAAGTGATAAACAATTTTTTTCCTTTGATTACAAACTAAATGAGTTTATCCTGTGGTGCAGATGATAAATTGACTATGAATTTACCAGATATTATTTGACTGTCATAAGGTATTAAATGGTTTGATGTTTCTATTCTGTACTCAATAAATCATATTCCATTTCCAAGGTAGAATAGATGCTCTATCACTCCTCAACTACAAATGAATACTATTGTACTAGTCTTTTGCTTTAACAAATACCTAAGATAATTTAACTTAAAGAAAGAAAACATGTTTTGTTTTGTTTTGTTTTTTTCTCACATTTCAAAGGATATTGGCTCTTGTTGCTTTGGGTACTATAGAAAAATCTATATGTAAAGGCAGAGATACATAGCAGAAGAACTTGCTCACTTTATGTTAGCTGGAAGAAGAGAAGGAGAGGCAGAAAGGGAGAGGAGATAGAATGGGAGAGAGGGAGAAAAATCCAAATTCCAGTATCCCTTCAATGCAGGACTTCACTAACCTAACTTCTGTGCACCACATCCTACCTCCCACAGATTCCATAACTGTCCAATAGTGCCACAGGGTGGCATCAAATCCTTGATTATATGACTTTCTGGAAAATCTTTAAGACTGAAGTTACTGCATAGTCTATAATGTAATACTGTCTATGTGTATATGATACTCTGTTATTAAGTTATATAAAAATATAGCAGTTTATATGGCTACTCAGACGTGGAAAATAGGATAGCTACATGAAATATAATACTAGTATCAGATATATTAACTGAGACATAATAAAAATTAAAATATATTGTATATTTAAGACACTTTGATATGTTGGTACATATTGTTTTTCCTTGAAGAAACCAACAGGCTGAACAGAAGGGCCTTATTGATATCACAACTGTTCCCCAACCATCTCATTCCCCATAACTTAAACACTTTAACTTCTGAGATGTTTAGTTTCCCACCACAAAAATGAATGAGTTAATTTAATGATCATATGATACTACCACTGCATTACCCAATTGTCCTGTTAGAATAAGCTAAGCATAACAATTAAAAAAGAGATAGAAGAGTCAGGTGAGATACCAACCTAGAACACAACACTGTATTCCCAGATTCTTAGAGAAAATACCCAGGGATCTGATCACACTATGTCCTCTCCAATACTGTAAGAGTAAGAGATATTCTCAAAGATGTTGCATTAAATATCCTATAATTATTTCTTTTTCCTGTTTATGCAGGTAAACCTTGATTTTCATACCAAAGAAGTAATTGCTAAGAGCATCACACAGCCTACTCTCCACAGTTTTGATGTGGCACAAAGCAGAGTGTATCAGCTCATGGAACAAGACAGTTATACACGCTTTCTGAAATCTGAGATCTACTTACATTTGATAGAAGGGAGACCTCAGAGACCATCAAATCTTAGGAGACGATCACGATCATTTACATACAATGATTTTCAAGATGTAAAGTCAGATGTTGCCATTTGGCTATGAGTAAAAGTAATTTTTCTTATTTTGTGGGTAAATGTGTATATCTGCTTCTAAAATATAGTTTATGTATAGTACGAAATGATTACACTTTTAAAATACATTAAGAGAAAGTATTTTTAAAATACAGGAACCTTTATACTAAAATAATTCAGTCTATCTTCTAATATATTTTATGAAAATCTATTTGATATTCTATTCATAATACAAATATCTATTTCTTCAAAAATAATCAGTAAGAAGGTATTACTGATGCTTTGCAAATTGTTAAAGTAAAATATAAACTTTGCAGTAATGTCATGTTGGATTATTTTTCTAGGTATGAGCAATGTGTATATACAGATGATGTTTTACATAATGATGGAGTGTGTAGAAATGTCCATTTTTTTAATAATGGGGAAGGATGGACATTTGTTGTTGCATACTAATTCTGACTCCAGAATAGCTGTTTATCACTTCCAGTTTTAAGTCAGCAATAAAGAATGTTACAAAAACTCATTTCTCTCTACATGCAAAACAGTTTAATCTTAACCCAGGTAGATATGTGAGACTGCACTCTGCCATCATACTCACTCAAACTGATGAACATTCCCCATCAGACAGACAGAGCAACAATCCTGGTCACAGGAACATGCTCATGTTAACGTATGTCTACATATCCACTTGAGTGAACCACATTCTCTTCGACTTAATGAATGTGCCACTGAAATAACACCAATAAGTGCTTGAATGATGACAATAGCATGCTGATACATAAATATTTATGCCTCAAAATTGGAATTTTAAAGTTGGAGTAGAAATTTAAACTGAGTGGTGGTGAAAGGTAAATCTACAAACTTGATAACTTTGATATCAGTCCACCCTATTCTCTTATTATTATGTTCTTGTAATTCCCACCTAACACTATATTACGCAATAAGATTATCCTGATAAATATATGTCAGAAATATTTAATTGGAATGTGTTACATGGTTTGTAAATGTCCATATTAAAGATGACATGCTTCCAGATCACGAAATGCTATCATTTTTCATAGAAGTGTATAACAAAATCAAGCATCTATAATAATAAACTTTTCAAACTTATTTATAAATAGTTGTTTATTTCACAAGATATCTCTCCCAATATGTCTATGTTTTATCTTTGAATGACATTGATATAGAAAATCTTATTCATCTATTGAATCATTGATATTAAAGTTAATAATTTTTGCTTTTTAAAATATGAAAACAAACTACAGAGCCAGTGAGATGGAAATCTTAAATTATTCTTAGTATGACTTACATTTCTTATAAGAAGCATGTCTCTCCATAGAATATAATTGTTTTCTTTTATATACTGAACTAAGATGACAATACTTTCTAATCTGCTTATGGAAATCACACTTGAGATTTGACTGTCTGTGAGAACTTGGTAATCTGTCCTTGAGGCTAGGAGTCTCAACATTGAGAATAGTCGCAGAATAGCTGTTATCACAATGGGACAGTGTACTGGTAATTAATTGTTCAGTTCACAGGGTTGGATGCCTCAGATGCCCAATCTTGTGTCTGCACCTAGGAAGGTTCTAGAATACTGCTGGTCTTTTCCAGAATGAAAGTTTGAAAAACCTGGTGCTATGCAGAAGCTGTACAGAAAATCAACCTGCTAGTAAGGGAAGGCTAAGCAAGTAAAAATTGATACAAAAAAATTCTCTTAAAATACTTCTTAAAACCCTAGATGCTGCCCAGAATGAGGTTGGTCTTCCCATATTAAACAGGAAAATTCTTCAAGTGAGGCTTCCAAACTGTGGCAAGAGGACATGAAAACCAACCATGATAACTTGTAATTTTTTTTTTCAAAATAAGTCAATGTTTGTGTTAGATATTTAGTTCACTATGCAAAATACCTAACTGACACTACTTAACTGTAGAAATTATGTCTTTTGCCTCATGGCATCAGTTCACGGTCCTTTGCTCCATGGCTCTTGGGCCTGTTATGAGGCAAAACATCATGGTCAAGGGTGTATGTAGCAGAGTCTATGCTCAAAATGGTGGACTGGTATTAGAGAGCAGGAAAAGGGGCCAATAGCAACTCTAAAGACAGTCCTACAGCAGGCCACTTCTTCCTGCAAGAACCGCTCTCCTAAAGTAGCATCAGCAGCTGAGGAGTACACAGTCATGAGCCTATAGAGAATATTTCATATTCAAACCATAGCATTCCTGATTAAATTAAAAGACACTTAGTGACTTGTGTTAAAAATATAGCAGTATGCCCAGACTTCAAAGGATTTGCAACCTCTGGATATAACATAGAAGAATAAATAAAACAACAATTAGACATATGGAAGAAGAAAAAAATTTAAAGCCAGCACAAAGCTCTGGCTGAGTGAGCGGCAGTGAGCATGGACTGACATGGGACCCCAAAGGTTGCAGACTGAACTCCCTCAATAAGTCTGTGATGCCCCAGAAACTCAAGTAACACGTACAAAACTTCCATGTTTTTATAGATAAAGTCTTAGGACTTCTAGTTCACTTCTGCTCTTTGGCTTAAAGGAAAATATGGCCCACATATGATCCCACAGAGAATGGGGTAGCATGCACAGACCGTACACAGGTCCAAGCCCAACAGGGTCCTAGTACTGAGAGAGTGAAGTGGTGAAGAGCTCCCATCCCTAATCAAGAAATTATCTCCAACTGACAACCACTTGAAAAGGAAAAGTTAGTTTTCTTCAATGGATTCTAGAGGGGTACACAATCCAATCTGAAGGGTAGAAGCCATGCCTAGAACTAGATGGCCAATTCAAAAGAAACTCAATGGTATTTTTTAGAGCTTTAAATTTTTTTTGGTCTCACATTGGTTTGTTTGTAGAATTATTTAATTTTACAGCCCCTTGTGTGTAATTTTGGATTCTTATTTTATAGATCTATGTTGTGAGTGTGTGTCTGTGCATGAGTTTCTTGTTCTATTTCTTTGTACTTATTTAATAAAGGTGATTTTGCCCTCCCCTTTTCTAAAGAGAGATAAAGAAGGCTTAGCATTATATGGGTGGGAATATACGGAGGTTCTAAAAGGAGACAAAGGAGAGGGGAAACCCTGATTAGAAAATATTATATAAAAAAATTGACTTTCACTAAAAAAAAAAAACTAAAAATAAATCTTAAAAATGTATCTGTCTGTAGCAAATAAATATGATGAACTAAGGGAAACCAGAATAATATTAAGTGTATGTTGATCTAAGAATGCAGAATTTATATATATAAATTTATAGCTTGGCACATAGCTGAGTGCTACAACACTTACGTAGGGGGTGTGAGACCCTAAGTTAAATACTCAGCACCATAAAGAGAGAAAGAGAGAGAGAGTGACAGAGACAAACAGGGGAAGAAAAGAGGGAAGAAAATTTAGGAATATTTGAAAAGGAAGAAATCACAGAAAATACAGCTTAAACTTTCTGAAAAGTGAAATAAACAAAAGAATGTCTTTAAATATGAGCACATACATAGAATTAGGTTTAATTTAGTTCTTGAAGTCCATTAACAAAAGTTAATACTGAGGCTATTAATTGTGTATGTAATAACTCAATTACTGGCCGGGCATATAGTGGCGCACACCTTTAATTCCTGCATTGGGGAGGCAGAGCCAGGTGGATCTCTGTGAATTCAAGGTCAGACTATTCTACATAATGAGTTCCAGGAAATCCAGAGCTGTTACACAGAAACCTGTCTTGAAAAATGTAAAATATATATGATAGTAATATATCAATTACTATCTAGTCAAATGAAATCAAAGAAGCTTTATATAGAAGGCAGGGCAATGTTTCTGGAAAGAATAAAGATTTTTGAATGAGACATTTAAATTTAAACTCTGGCTGTGTCATTTTTTAAGAGTACAATAATAAACAAATATTTTAAAATAGAAAAATTCATTATTTTCATTATATTTGAACAAAGCTTTTTAGGTGTTTTTACTATGATTAAGATTTAAAATGCTGTAAAGTATCAAGACTATTATAATAGACTTTGATATGTAGGATGGATTATTGCCATTATTTCCTGATGTCTTAGTTACATATAAATGACTGCTCTTTGTGGATATTGAGGTTTTTTTTTTAAATAAAATGTAGAAATGGCTGTTGGAACATCAATTCCATTTATGATTTCATTGCATAGAAAATTAAATAATGATATTTTGGTTAAAAGAGAAGACATTAAAACCTTTGAATCAAATATTTTATTTGATTCAAAGGCAAAAATAAACCAATTATTTACTTCTGTGTTATGTGACATTTTATGGAATAAAATATATTGAAGATATTCCACCAAAATGTGTAATGAACTAAAATTAAATGTATTAATTTTGTTTCTTTTGTGCTATTTTACTTGAATATATGTATACACATATATGTATTTAGCTTTTTAATTTTTTAATTAATACTCATCTAAAATTTATTCACAAATATGTGTTAATATATCACCTGAAGTAATTTAAACAATGGAAAGAAAAGACAAAATATTAAAATATATCTTCTTAATGTATTGTATGGATGAACAGATATTTATTGAACAATTTTATTTGACTGATACTTTTGGCTACATCACTATCAATGACAAATGACACAAGTTTATTAAATTATATATTAGAACACAGTTTTTTTCTAATTCATTCATATTTAGGAACAAAGAATCAAACAAAGTTCCTCAATATTTGTCAGACTTTGTCTCTGTTTTGCTCACTATGCAATAGTGAAATTCACTTTGCAGTGAAATTGCAAAGATGAAAAAAACAGTGCCATGTATCATAAAAGATAGCATGCCTAGTGCTATGAAAAGACATATGTGATTATTATTTCACTATTACATGCTGAATATTTGCAAATATCTTGCCTTACCTTTGTCTCATATTTTAGACAAGCATCTTTCCACAATATAGCAAAACACCAACTTCCTGCTTTTCTCTCCTACTTCATAATATATACTAATGCTTTCTTTAAGTACCGGGTTAAGTAATGACTTGGGAGTCTGTGGCAGAAGAATAGCAAATTTGAGGTTAGACTGAGCTGCATAGAGAGACTGACTCAAATAGAAATGAATTTAAACAAAGTCATTGTCTGGAGACTTGCTGAAGTCATGGAATCACTCATATTATGTGGCTTATTATAAAATCCCTTTGATTAGGAATGCCTAGGATGCAGATTGTAATCAAAGAAATTTACTTAACATCTAAGTTTTAGAGGTAAAATTTGTATATAAAGGTCAAAATAAGAATGTTAAGATATGATGATTATTGTTCAAAATAATGAACAAATTATGATGGTATAATTGTGAAATAAATGTATTAGAAAAGTCATACTTCTTAAAATTATATGTATTGATCTGATTTATAATCCTTTATATTGTGCCGCATTCAATAAAAATCCATTATCAAAAATAATAAATTAATAAATAAATGTAAACACAACCATCTAGAAAACGAGCTTCAGTTTTATCTTAAGAATATCTTCTTGATGAGCACCCCAGATTTTGTTTTCTTTTTTTTTTTTCATTTTCTGTCAGTTTCATATCTCGTTCTGGTAGATATTTATCAAGAATTCACTAGTGATTAAAGTAATCATACACCCACATAGACAGCTTAAAATGTTTAAAGCATAATAATAAGTATAATTATTTCTTCTTATACAGGATAGTATTATTTTTCCTCCTGTTGCACTGGAACAAAATCCATTAGAAAAATATTTAGGTTGACATATTAATGTATATACTTTCTTGAGGATTTTATTAGAAAATTTAGATTGAGCTGGGAAGAGCAACATATTTCAATTAATAGTAATTAATGAACTGTGAAGAACACTTGCTGAGCTGTAAAAATCATGTGAGATGATTCATTACCTTAATATCCCATATTGCTAATATTATTGATTATGTCTATCCCAACATATGTCATAACACTACAGAGAAACCAAATAATTTAGTCTACATGCATTTATAATTTTATGCAGAACACTAAAGTCTTTAGAAACTTAGGAGTAACTTGGAGCTGGAAAAAAAATCACTCAGCAGTTAAGAGGCCAGGCTGCTCTTCCAAAATGCCTGAGTTCAATTCCAAGTACGTACATGGTGGCTCACAACTGTCTTTAATTCCAATCCCAGGGGCCCTGATGCCTTCTTCTGTTCTTTCTGGGAACCAAGCATGCCTAGAGAGCACAGATATGTATACAAGCAAAACATTCATACATATTAAATAAATAAATAAATAAATAAATAAATAAATAAATAAATATTTTTTTAAGCGATTAAAAAAGAAATTTAGGAGAAACTTAAATTTGAAGTTGTACTTTTTTACGTTGTGGAATCAGAAAATATATCTCAAAAGACAGAACTTAGTAATTACTGCAGCATACACAATATTTCAAAAATAATATAGCCTGTGATTGATATGTTTAAATCATCTTCAACACAACAACCATGGATATGTAGAGATAAATTCCTTAATCTCAGTGTCATATGCATTTCCAATGAAAAGAATGTAGGCAAATATATCTGTAAGAAAAATTAAGAACTGAACAACAGTACTTAACAACCTCCAATAACACAACATACTAAGTGCTAAAGAATGAAGCAGAAAGCAAGACTAACTATACAATCACTTACACAGTAGTAAACGTGTGAGAAATATTCTTTTTTGTTGTTATTTTTGTTGTTGTTTTCATTTGTTTGTTTTTTGTTTTTAGGTGGTTTCTCTTTGTATCTCTGGCTGTTTTGGAACTCACTCTGGAGAACAGTTTGACCTTGAACTCTCAAAGCTCCACCTGCCTCTGTCTCAGGAGTGCTGGAATTAAAGGAGTGCACCACCATTACCCAGGTGGATATCCATTTTTGAAAGAACATCTGTTCTCTCTAATCCAGAAACAAATCATCTTAACATGAATATATTTCCTTGTACTCTGTTACAAGGAAACTTTAATGTTTCAACATTTAAATGCTGGATTGAGTATGAGCACTTAACTATCAGAGAGATTTATTGATTACAAATAATAATATTTTAAAATGAGATACTGACTGAAAAATATTTTTTCAGTTTTCAAAATACAAACATAGGATATCAATATGGACTAGAATGATCTAATTATGAGTAAAATATGTGAGCCTTAAACATTATAGTGTATTTGAGGCAAACTACACACAGAGTATGCAAGAAATGTTTAATAACAAAAGTATGAAGGTAAGTATGATAAAGAGTGAAGAAATCCCAGCACAAACACAGTGGTGTTGTCTCTCTCACCCTCTCTCTTTTTCTCTCTCAGCAAACCTGCTGTAAGACTTACCTGATTTGCTGTAATAGAAATTAAATTTCAGCAGAACTCAACAAGAAACTGTATTCTTGCCTTGGAAAATATTATGCCAATATGTGTTAGTAAACACAAACACACATAATTGCCAAATATAAATTATAATGAAATAAACTGTGTGGAATTTATGAAAGCTAAAAACATATGTACTTGAGTGTTGATCTTTGCAGTAATGGAAACTCAGAAAATGCTACTTTATAAAAGAAGTTGACTATGTTTATAGTATATTAGTCAAAGGCAAGACATAATACATAATAGTACTAAACACATATACAAAATCATATATACATATATAATGCACATATATGTATAAAGGCAGGCACGTGCCTTTAATTCAAGCACTCAGGAAGCAAAGGCAGGTATATCTCTGAATTCAAGGCCAGCCTGGTCTACAGAGTGAGTTCTATGGCAGCCAGGGCTACACAGAGAAACTTTGTCTCAAAAAAAAAACAAAAATTAGATTTTTTAAGTGTCATACTTCATACTATTTTTAATATTTAAATTGTATATATTATTAAATAAATATTTATTAAGTAAATTTATCTCTTGAACTTATTTTATGAAAATTTAGCTTAAATGTTGGCATATGGGCAATAGTAATGAAGCATAATTGGAACAACTTTTTTAACATAAAATGCATTTTTATTTAACTTATAAAAATTTTATTGAGAATTTCGTACATTAGTACTATAATTACATGATTTCCATCCCTTCCTCTCCCCACTCCAACATTTTCCATGTCCCTCCAAACCATCTCAATTTCATAGCCTGTTCTTTTTCCTTTATTCATAAAATTTCACATCCTGATAACAGCCCACCCCCTCCTCTCCTCCCAGTCCCATCCTCCCAATCTCCTCCCCTTTTCCCCCTCCCTTTCTCCCCAACAATGGGGAGTCCTCACAACCCATACCTACCTACCCTGGCTCAGGTCTCATCAGGACTAAGCACTTTCTCTTCCACTGAGGCCAGAGAAGGCAACCCAGCTAGAGTAAAGTGATCCAAAGACAACTGAGTCCCTGTCAGAGACAACATCCAATCTACTTGCTAAAATATCCACATAGGGGCCAAGCTGCCTATCTGGCACATATGTGGGAGGCAGGGGGAGGGAGCCAGGTCTAGTCCATGAATGCTTTTTGGTTGGTGCTTCAGTCTCTGTAAGGCCCCGTGGATCTAGGTTAATTGACTCTGTTGATCTTCTTGTGGAGAAGTTCTTGTCTACACTGGGTCCTCCTATTCTTCCACTCTTTCTACAAGATCTCCTGAGCTCCACCTGTTGTTTAGCAGTGAGTCTCAGCTTCTGTTTTGATCAGGTCGGTGAAGCCACTCAGAGGACAGCTATACTAGGTTTGGGTCTACAAGCATAGCAGAGTATCATTAATAATGTAAAGACCTGAGGGATCCAAGATGATGGCAGCCCACAGGGAAGCATTTTGAATGTGGAGAAAACAGCTATAACAACACCGAGTTATAAGACACTGAGCAATAATCTGAGTGGTGGGAACCTGCCAGCTTTAGCCCAGCAACCCAGAGACTAATAAAAGTCCCTGGGCAAGACTCTACTCTCTCTGACACTCAGAAAAACACACCAGCAGAAACCGCAGAAGCTTCTGACTCCAGGAAGCAGGAGAATCTTCACCAGGAGAGGGACCAGGATTCCACGCAGGGGAAGATTGGCAGAGCCACAGGAATGGTTATATTCTCAGCAGAACCATTGTGGCCGTGGTCACAGCACATTCTGAGCTGCAGGACAGCAGCAAGACCATAGCAGAGCAGCGGTCTTGGAGAAGCAAGCATATTTGGGCTTGCCCAGAGGAGTGTTGGACATACAGGCCCCTCTATTGGATTTATACTCACTGCGAAGAACACTGCAGCTAGAGAGAGCAGTATGATACACTTCTGGCAATGGGCTATACTGCCAGCACCAGTGCAGTGTCCTGGGACCTGGAGCACAGCGGCCCCAATTGCCAGTATCCACAGCACAGCTCCAGCACACAAACTGGGTCCAGCACAGATGCAGGAACGGTGATATCAGAGCAGACTGAAAGGCAGGTGGACGGGTTGGAAGGCTGCTTGGAACTCAACTAGGTCCAAGCCCTGGACAGGTTGTGGGGTTAATATCAGACCCCTTTGCTAGTGCTGGCTCCTCCAGCCGGAAACCAGATCTTCAGTATATATAGTTCCACCCCTGGAGCAGTGAGTTCTTGGCCTGTGTGCACTGCCTAAGTGACTCAGACTAGAAGGGCTTAGTGCTTAGGGCCTAGAGGCACAGAGGTACCCTGGGGATGACCCAGACAGATTGGACAACAGCAGGGATATATGCATGCTGAAAGGCAGTGAGTGAGGCACAAGCCCATCTGAGCCTGACCAGCAGGGACAGCAAAGAACTTGGTACTGAAAATATACACACTGAAGGATCCGAGTAACCAGACACAAACACTGAGCACCTCTCACTAGGAAACTGTACTCCCTCCTTTTGGATCCTTTCAGGTCTCCAGCAGGTAAATTCAATCCCCAAACTTAGGATCTCCAGAGTCAACAGCATCTGTGCTTAGACACCCAGGAGCATACCAGCAGAGCTGCTACATGCCGAATACCCAGACTACAAAACAGGGAGCTCTGACTCGGGAGCAGTGAAGCAATCCCAGGCCATTGCTCATTGCCTGGGAGACGTGGGCTGTACCAGATCACAGGGCTTCTGGCTATTAGATGCACATTGATCCTGAGAACCCCCTGAGAGCAGCTTGGGAGGACCTTGAACAGGGTCCGACATGTAAGCTGCAGGGGAGTTACAGCCCCAGCCAACAATCTATGACCTGCCAACCTGCACTGTCATCGATACTAAGACCAGTTGGATTTCAAGAACCTACAGGAACACATTCAACCACAACCCTTGATCTGAATCCCCAGTTGGGACACAACAGGAAGGGGTGAGTTCTGGGAGACACACTAAGAACAAACTACACACAAGGACCCATCCAGCCTGTGGGGAGCTGCAGATCACCAAGCTATATGACTTCTACACCAAAATGCCCTTCTTGGCATCAAGACCAGAAGGCAGCAGGAGCAAATAGCTAACAACAAGCAGATGGCTAAATATCAGCGAAAGAACAGATCCAACAAAAGTTAGGGAAATGTGACTCCAACAAAACGCAGCTATGCTAGTACAGCAAGCTCTGACCACTCCACCACAGCTGAAACACATGAAAACAATGACAAATCTATACTCTGGAAAGTGATAAAGTCCTTTCAAGAAGAAATTAAATCTCTGAAGGAATTCAAAGATTCCAAAATTTTACAGGCAAAACAATGGAGAATACAATTAGAGATTTCCAAGCCAAAATGGCTCAACTTGAACAGGAAAGACACACGGCAACAAGCAAATTGGAGCAGGAAACGTCAAAAACAAATAAAATTGTTCAAGACTTGAAATTGGAATTGGAAGAAATAAAGAAAACATATGCAGAAATAATCCAGGAGATGGAAAATCAAGGGACGAGAACAGGAACTACAGACATAAGTGTGAAAAATAGGATACAAGAGATAGAAGATAGGATCTCAGGTGTGGAAGACTCAATGGAAGAAATCAGTACAACAACCAAAGAAAATGAGAAAGCTAAAAACGTCTCACACATAACATTCAAGAAATCAAGGACTCCATGAAAAGATGGAACCTAAAAATTATAGGCACAGAGGAAAGAGAAGACTCCCAAATCCAAGGTCCAGGAAATATCTTCAACAAAATCATAGAAGAAAACTTCCCAAACTTAAAGAGGTACTAATAAATTCCAAGAGGTATACAGAATACCAAACAGATTAGATCAGAAAATGAAATGCCTCTCACCACATAATAATTGAAACTCCCAATGTACAGAACAAAGAAAGAATATTAAAAGCTATAAGAGAAAAGGGTCAAGTAACATATAATGGCAGACCAATCAGAATTACACCTGACTTCTCCTCAGAAATTTAAAAGCCAGAAGGGCTGACATCCTATAAGCCCTGAGAGAACATAGGTGCCCAGCCAGACTACTATACCTAACAAGACTCTCTATCAACATAGATGGAGAAAACAAGATATTCCATGACAAAATCAAATTTAAACAGTATCTACCCACAAATCCAGCCCTATAGAAGTTCCTAGAAGGAAAATTCACACCCAGAGAAGATAACTACACCCAAGAAAACAGAGGAAACAAAACACTCCACTGCATCTAAACAAAATAAACACACAACCACCACCTACACAAAAAATAATATGAAATAACAACTTTTGATCATTAATATCCATCAACATCAATGGACTCAAATCCCCAATAAAACTACTCAGGGTTACAAATGGACCTGCAAACAAAACACATCATTTGCTGCATACAAGAAACACATCTCACTAACAAAATAGATGCTACCCCAGAGTAAAGGGCTGGGAAAAGGTTTTCCAAGAAAATGGACACAGGAAGAAAGCTGGAGTAGCCATCTTAATATCAAATAAAATAGACTATCAAGTGAAGTTAATCAAAAAAGATAGAGAAGGACATTACATACTTGTTAAAAGAAATATTCATCAAGAGGACATCTCAGTATTGAATATCTATGACCAAAATACAAGGGCATGTACATATGTTAAAAAAAAAGAAAAAACTCTTCTAAAGCTTAAATCACACATCAATCCCCACACATTAGTAATGGGAGACTTCAACACCCCACTGACAACAATGGACAGGTCATCAAGATAGAAGCCAAACAGAGAAATAATGAGACTAACAGAGCTTATGAACCAAATGGACCTAACACATATCTACAGAACATTTCACCCAAACACAAAAGAATACACCTTCTCAGCACCACACAGAACCTTCTCCAAAATTGACCATATAGTTGGACACAAAGATAGCCTCAACAGATACAAGAAAATTGAAATAACCCCTTGTATCTTATCAGACTGCCATGGAATAAAGCTGGACTTCAACAGCAAAAGAATCAACAGAAAGCCTACACACACATGGAAATTGAACAACTCTTTACTGGATGACTACTGGGTCAGGGAAGAAATAAAGAAGGAAATCAAAGACTTCTTAAACTCCAATGAAAATGAAGGCACAACATACCCAAACATATGGGACATAATGAAAGCTGTGCTACAAGGAAAGTTCATAGCACTAATTGCCTTCAAAAAGAAAATTGTGACAGCTCATAATAGCAAATTAACAACTAAATTGGGTGAATTGTAAAAAAAAGAAGCAAAACTCCCAAGAGGATCAGAAGGCAGGAAATCATCAAACATAGGGCTGAAATCAACAACTTAGAAACAAAAAGAGCTATACAAAGAATCAATGAAACCAAGAGATTGTTCTTCAAGAAAATCAACAGAATAGAGAGACCCTTAGCCAAATTAACTACAAGGCAGAGGAGAAAAACCCAAATCAAAGAAATCAAAAATGAAAAGGGAGAAAAGAAATAACAACAGACATTAAGGAAATCCAGAGAATATTTGGGTCCTACTTTAAAAATCTTTACTCCATCAAATTTGAAAATTTAAGCAAAATGGACAATTTTCTTAATAGATTCCCCCTACCAAAGCTAAATCAAGATCAAGTTAACAGTTTGAACAGCCCTATAACCCCTAAGGAAATAGAAACAGTCATTAAAAATCTCCCAACCAAAAAAAACCCAGGACCAGATGGTTTTAGCACAGAATTCTACCGGACCTTCAAAGAGGAGCTAACACCAATACTCTTCAAATTCTTTCACCAAATAGAATCAGAAAGAACATTGCCAAACTCATTCTATGAGGCCAAAGTCACCCTGGTTCCTAAACCACACAAAGACCCAACAAAGAAAGAGAACTTCAGACCAATCTCCCTCATGAACGTAGATGCAAAAATACTTAATAAAATACTAGCAAACCGAATTCAAGAACACATCAAAAGTATCATACACCATGATCAAGTAGGCTTCATCCCAGGAATGCAGGGATGGCTCAACATATGAAAGTCTATCAAAGTAATTCACCATATAAACAAGATGAAAGAAAAAAAACATATGATAATCTCGCTAGATGCAGAAAAAGCATTTGACAAAATCCAACACCCCTTCATGCTAAAAGTTCTGGAGAGAACAGGCATACAAGGACCATCCTAGAAATAATAAAGGCAATATACAGCAGGCCAGTGGCCAACATCAAATTAAATGGAGAGAAACTTGAAGCATTTCCTCTAAACTCAGGGACAAGGCAAGGATGCCCACTTTCACCATATCTCGTCAAAATAGTACTTGAAGTTCTTGCTAGAGCAATAAGACACCTAAAAGATATCAAGGGGATACAAATTAGAAATGAAGAAGTCAAATTATCCCTGTTTGCAGATGATATGATAGTATACATAAGCAACCCCAAAAATTCCACCAGAGAACTCTTACAGCTGATAAACACCTTCACCAAGGTGGCTGCATACAAAATTAATTCAAAAAAAATCAGAAGCCCTTCTTTATACAACAAACAAATGGGCCGAGAAAGAAATAATGGAAACAATCCCAATCACAATAGCCACAAACAATATAAAATACCTGGTGGTAACTCTAACCAAGCAAGTAAAGACCTGTACAACAAGAACTTCAAGCCCTTGAAGAAAGAAATTAACCCTTGTATCTTATCAGACCACCATGGAATAAATCTGACTTCAAGACCAACAGAAATAACAGAAAGCCTAAACACTCATGGAAATTGAACAACTCTTTACTGGATGACTACAGGGTCTGGGAAGAAACAAAGAAGGAAATCAAAGACTTCTTACAATACAACGGAAATGAAGGCACAACATACCCAAACCTATGGCACACAATGAAAACTGTGCTACGAGAAAAGTTCATAACACTAAGTGCCTTCAAAAAGAAAATTGTGACAGCTCATATTAGCAAATTATCAGCTGAACTGGAAAAACTGGAAGAAAAAAAAGAAGAAGCAAACACTCCCAAGAGGATCAGAAGGCAGGAAATCATCAAACTTAGGGCTGAAATTAACAACTTAGAAACAAAAAGAATACACAAAGAATCAATGAAAGCCAGAATTGGTTCTTTGAGAAAATCAACAAAATAGACAAACCCTTAGTCAAATTAACTACAAGGCAGAGGGGGAAAAAATCCAAATCAAAAAAAAAATCAGAAATGAAAAGGGAGAAATAACAGACATTAAAGAAATCAAGAGAATCATAAGGTCCTACTTTAAAAATCTACACCCCACCAAATTTGAAAACCTAAGCGAAATGAACAATTTTCTTGATATATTCCACCTTCTGAAGTTAAATTAAGATCAGGTTAACAGATTAAACAACCCTATTACCCCTAAGGAAATAGAAACAGTCATTAAAAATCTCCCAACCAAAAAAAGCCCAGGGCCAGATGGTTTTAGCCCAGAATTCTAAGAGACTTTAAAAGAAGAGCTAACAGCAATACTCTTCAAACTATTTCACAAAATAGAATCAGAAGGAACATTGCCAAACTTATCCTATGAAGCCACAGTCACCCTGATTCCTAAACCACACAAAGATCCAACTAAGGAAGAGAACATCAGACCAATCTCCCTCATGAACATAGATGCAAAAATACTTAATAAAATACTGGCAAACTGAACCCAAGAACACATCCAAAAGATCATACACCATGATCAAGTAGGCTTCATCCCAGGAATGCAGGGATGGTTCAACATATGAAAATCCTCCAATGTAATTCACCATATAAACAAGCTCAAAGAAAAAAAACCACATGATCATCTCTCTAGATGATTTAAAAGCATGTGACAAAATCCAACACCCTTCAGGTTAAAAGTTGTGGAGAGAACGGGCATACAAGGATCATACCTAGAAATAAAAAAGGCAATATACGGAAATCCAGTAGCCAGCATCAAATAAAATGGAGAGAAACTTGAAGCATTTCCTCTAAACTCAGGGACAAGACCAGGATATCCACTTTTGCCATCTCTTCAAAATAGTACTGGAAGTTCTTGCTAGAGCAATAAGACAGCTAAAGGAAATTAAGGGGATACAAATTGGAAAGGAAGAAGTCAAATTATGCCTATTTGAAGACAATATGATAATATACATACGTGAACCCAAAAATTCCAACAGAGAACTCTTATACCTGATAATATTTTCAGCAAGTTGGCTAGATACAAAATTAATTCAAAAAAATCAGAAGCCCTACTTTATACAACAAATAAATGTGCTGAGAAAGAAATTAGGGAAACAACATCCTTCACAATAGCCACAAACAATATAAAATACCTGGGGAAAACTCTACCCAAGAAAGTAAAAGACCTGTAGGACAAGAAATTTAAGTCCTTGAAGACAGAATCTGAAGAGGCCATCAGAAGACGGAAAGATCTCCCATGCTTATAGATAGGTAGGATCAATTTAATAAAAATGGCCATCCTACCAAAAGTAATATACAGATTCAATGCAATTCCTATCAAAATAGCAACACAATTCTTTATAGTCCTATAAAAAGCAATTGCTTATCTAAATATAAGAGATATATAGGGCATCTTCAAAAACCTCAAGAGATCTGCAGAATATGGCATTCAAAGATGTTTTCTTAACTTAAGATTTTTTGATATCGAGACATGTCAGCTCCTGACAGCACCTCCTATTCTACTCCAAGTAGAAGATGAGCATCAAAGAATCTCCAGTGGGAGATGATTGAATTGGTGGTAAGCCATTCTCTTGGCAAGAAAAACCCCTTGCTTCAACTGTAGACAGACTTCTGTCCAAAAAGGACAAAACTTGGAAGCAGATAAGTCGACAGCCTAGCTCTGCCAAGACAGGGTAGGTAAGTCCTTCATAATTCCTGCTCTACAATCAATGTCTGTCAGAGAAATGGAGCCAAATGGCTGAAGATTGATGCTGTAATGTGTGGAGAGAAAATGGGAACTGTCCAGGCAGCCACTGGTATGTCATTTTT
>CAJQZJ010004752.1:7059812-7071982 GCA_907164525.1 Lophiomys imhausi
ATGAGGCAAGTTAGTATGAAAGCTGAGTTAGATATAGAACTTTAAACACATGGAGATGGTTAGATAGTAGAATGTTAAAGTTAGCTGCCAAATACATATGGACTGGACATTGGGAATGTATGCTAAGCCATATAACTCTTATAATTGTGGCCTATTTATTTCTGTGGTTTTGTATTGTATTTATAGTTATAAGAAAAAGAACCATTTTTTGGGCTGAAAGGGAGAGCTGTTGGGGGGAAAAAAGAAATACCTTAAACTAAAAAAAAAAAAAGAAGAAGGGAAGAGGATGGGGGTTTGAGGGGGAGGAGGGTGGAAGGGTGGGACTGGAGTGGGGAGTAGGGAGGGGATTGTGATTGAGATGTAACTTGAAGAAACAATAAATAAATTATTAGAAAAAAAGCAATTCTCAAATTCATATGGAATAACAAAAAATCCAGAATAGCTAAATCAATCCTGTACAATAAAAAACATCTGGAGGTATCACCATCCCTGGTTTCAAGCTGTACTACAGAGGAATAGTAATACAAACAGCATGGTACTTGTATAGAAACAAAGCAGTGGATCAATGGAATGGAATTGAAGACCCAGAAATGAACCCACACACCTATGGTCACTTAATTTTTGACAGAGAAGCCAAAATTGTACAATGGAAAAAGGACAGCATCTTCAACAAATGGTGCTGGTCCAACTGGGTGTCCACTTGCAAAAGAATGAAATTAGACCATCCTTATCACCTTGTACAAAACTTAAGTCCAAGTGGATCAAAGACCTTAACATAAGGCCTGACACACTAAATCTATTAGAAGAGAAAGTGGGGAAATGCCTTGAACTCACTGGCACAGGTGACAACTTCCTGAACAGAACACCAACAGCTCAGGATCTAAGACCAACAATCAATAAATGGGACCTCATGAAACTGAAAAGCCTCTGTAAGGCAAAAACACTGTCATTTGAAGAAAATGGCAACTGACAGATTGGGAAAAAAATCTTCACCAACCCCACATCTGACAGAGGGCTAATATCCAAAATTTACAAAGAACTCAAGAAATTATATGCCAATAAACCACGTAATCTAATCAAAAACCAGGAACAGAGCTAAACAGAGAATTCACAAAGGGGGAATCCCTAATGCCTGAGAGACACTTGATGATATTCTGAGCATCCTTAATCATCAGAATAATGAAACTCAAGATGACTCTGAGATTCCATCTCACACCTGTCAGAATGGCTAAGATCAGCACATGCTAGAGAGGTTCTGGAGAAAGGGGAACACTCCTCCATTGGCTGGTGGGAGTGCAAGCTTGTACAACGACTATGAAAATCAGTCTGGTGATATCTTAGAAAACTTGGAATAGCTTTGCTTCAGGACCCAGCCATACCACTTCTGGGTATACATCCAAATGATTCCTCACCAAGTCACAAGGAAGCTTCCTCATCTATGTTCATAGCAGCCTTATTTGTAATAGCTAGAAACTGGAAACAACCCAGATGTCCCTCAACTGCAGAATGGATGAAAAAACTGTGGTACATCTATACAATGGAAATGCAAATCAACACTACTTTCAGATTCTATCTTACAGTTAACAGAATGGCTAATTTCAATAATAGAAGTAACAATTCATACTGGCAAGGATGTGCAGTAAGGGAAAACGTCTTCCATTGCTGGCTTGAATGTAAACTTGTCCAGCCACTATGGAAATTAGTAAGGTGGTCCTTAGTAAGTTAAAAATTGATCAACCTTGAGAGCCAGTTATATCACACTTGGATATATACCCAAAGTATATTCCATTGTACCACAAGGTCACATGCTCAGCTATGCTCATAGAAGCTTTATTAATAATAGCCAGAAACTGTTTACAACCTATGTACCCCTCAACTGAAGAATCGATGAAGAAAATGTGGTATGTTTACACACGTAAATGTTAATCAACTTCTAAAAAAATGATATCCTAAAATTGGCAAGCAAATAGATAGAACTGGACAAAAAAACACCCTGAGTGAGGTACCATAGTCCCAGAAAAACAAATATCATATGCATTCACTTATTAGTGGATATTACTTATTAAATAAATGATAATCAACTATAATCCACAAACCCAAAGAGATTAGGTAAAGAGGAATTCTGTGGGGTGAAGCATCTCTCTTCCTGGGAAGGGGAAATACAATAGAATTTTGGGATGGAATAGGGGCAGGTGGGGATGGGAGCAGGAGGGATCATGTGGTGGGGATGGAGAGAGTGAGTGAGGAGACACAGTTGGAAGTGCAGGGCATTCGATGGGTGATGTGGAAAGCTTGTGCAGTGGAAACTTCCTGGAATCTATGAGGGTCACCCTCATGAGGACTCATAATAATGGAGGATATAAAGTCTTAACTTGTCATCTTTTGTAGCCAGACCAGGCTTTTAACACCGGAACTGGATTTCAAATGGCTGGGTTGTTGGCTGACAGAATCCTGTAGACATCCTTAAACAACCCAGGCAGATGCTAGGGGCAGAGCATCAATCTCTGAAAAATGACAGTGGGCCCCCAGTTTTGCAGACAACATTCAAATAGCTCATAAGAGTAGAGAGGATGAGCTAGTGCCTACACAGAACCTTTACCCCTTTGTTCTAGTCTCTTTGGCAGGAGACAATGCTCTACAGGCTATGGAAAGATAATCTTAGACAACACTCGAGTCACAAAATTCCACACCTACAATCTGTCCTGCCTGCAAGAAGTGCTGGTGCAATGATGGTGCAGACTTTGTGGGAGTGACCAACAAATGTTTGGTTTACCTTGATCCATTCCAAGACAGGGAGCCCATGCCTTATATTGCCTAGATGGACAAGAAACAGAGACTGGATAGTCCAGAAAATTAGGGTAGAACCAAGCATAACTAGCAAAAAAAAAAAAAAATTGAAAATGACCCCAAATGATATTCTGCTATACTCACAATCAGTACTTTGTCCAGTTGTCATCAGAGAGGCTTCCTCCACCATCAGATGGGAACAGGTACAGAGACCCACAGCCAGACATTATGTGGAGAGAGAGTCTAAATTGGAGTTCTCATTCAGATCCTTCACCTCAGAGATTGGGGAACCTCATGTAAGAGGGAGAGAAAAGATTGTAGGGGTCAGATTGAATGGAGGTTACTAGAAGAACATAGCCCACTGAATCAACTAATCAGGGGTCATGTGGTCTCACAGAGACTAAATCAGCAAGTGCAGGGCCTGCATGGGTCTGTACCAGGTCCTTTGTGTTAAGGCCTGGTATTTTTGTGGGATTCCTAATGATGGGAGTGAATGTATCTCTGACTCTTTTGACTGCTTTTGGGACTTTTTATCTCCTATTGTGATGCCTTGTCCAGCCTAGATATGGGGAACTTTGCCTTGTCTTATTGTGTCTTATTTGTACTGTTTGGATGTCCTGTCATAGAGGGCTGCTCTTTTCTGAAAAGAAAAGAGAGGGAGAGTGGATCTGGGGAATAGGCAACATGTTTTGGAGCTAAGATGTATGAATGGAGGGAAAATTGTAGTTGGAATGTATTGTATGAGAGAAGAATTTATTTTCATTAAAAAATAAATGAATGAATATATATACACATATATACATATATATAAATAAATATATATACATATATGTATATATATTTATTTATTCATATGTTGAATCATCACTGAATTTCTGGTTGAAGCCTACCTGATCATAATGGATGATATTTTTCATGTGTTCTTGGGTAAAGTTTGTAAGTATTTTATTGAATATTTTTTATCCATGTTCATAAGGGATATTAGTCTGTAATCATCTTTCAGTGTTGGGTCTTTAAGCTGTTGGGGTATCAAGGTAACTGTGGTCTTATAAAACAGTTTTGGCATATATATATATATATATTTACATATATATTTATTTATTTATATATAATAAAGATCTCATACCAGCAACTTAACAGCTCAACTGAAAGCTCTAGAATAAAAAGAAGAAATCACACCCAAAAAGGTGTAGACAGAAAGAAATAATCAGGTTCAGGGCTAAAATCAATAAAATAAAACAAAAATACAAATAATTGATGAATTAAAGAGTTCATTCTTTGGAAAAGTTAATAAGATGGATATATCCAATCCAAATTAATTAAAATTGATGCCAGAATAACCAAATTAGTAATGAAAAGAAGGGCAAAATAATAGACATTGAGGATATCCAGATAATTACTAGGACATAATTTCAAAACCTGTGCTCCACTAAATTGGAAAGTCCAAAAGAAATGGATAATTTTCTCAGGACATATCACTTATCAACGTTAAATTAAGATCAGAAAACCAATTTATACATACCTATAACTCCAGCGAAATTGAAGCAGAAATTAAAATTCTCTCAACCAAAAAACTCTCAGGGCCAGATAGTTTCAGCACAGGATTCTACAAGACTTTCAAAGAAGAGTTAATGCCAGTATTTGTCAAAGAACTCCACAAAACAGAAACTGAAGGACTATTGCCCAATTTGTTTTATAATACCACAGTTACCTTGATACCCCAATGGCTTAAAGACCCAACACTGAAAGATAATTACAGACTAATTTCCCTTATGAACATGGATAACAAATATTCAATAAAATACTTGCAAACTTTACCCAAGAACACATGAAAAATATCATCCATTATGATCAGGTAGGCTTCAACCAGAGATGCAGTGATGATTCAACATATGTAAATTGGTAAATCTAATCTATCATATAAACAAACTGAAGACAAAAACAGATGATCATCTCATTAGATATATAAAAAGGTCTTTGGAAAAATTCAACACAGTTTCATGATAAAAGTCCAAAAGAGATTAACGTTACAATGAACATACTTAAAGACAATAAAGTCAGTTTACAAGTCTATAGCCAGCATCAAATTAAATGGAGAGAAATCAAAGCAATGTCACTAGTGTTAGGAATAAGACAGTGTTGTCCACCCTCTCCATACCTATTAATATGGTACTTGCATGTGAATCTCCCCTTTCTCCTGGGTTATTGGCCCCCAGTCTATGAGGGCAAGGGAGCAAAAGTGGCAGAGGGGTAGGGTTCAGTTGGCCATGAGTAAGATGGATTGACTTCCAGGATCAGCTTAAGTGAGACATTGTCGCGTCCCCCTCGACCAGCAAGGACGACGCAACTCGCAAAAGCTCTTCTCTAGCAGTTTATTCAGGTCCCTTGAAAACAGTCTTTCGAATGCCCAGGCTGACCCAACCCACAGGCTAAATACTATATGAACAGCCAATCAAGTAAAGCCACGTGGTGATATCTTAGAGGCCCACGTATGCGGAAGCAAGCCAGATCAGCAGTCTTAGCCAAATATGGACTTGTTTACCACTGAGAGCGCTCACCATCGGGCAGGTGGAAGGTGGAAACCGGCACCATCTTTAGGGCGCGGCACGTCGCAGCTCTCTACAGTTCCTCCTTTTTTATTTTTTCTAAAGTTGGTAGAAGTCCCTGGAAAGGCTTCGTAATCCCCATATCTGGGGATCTCACGGTGGGCCTGAGCCTGTAGGAGGGTGGTTCTCAAACTCTTACCCGTCTCTGGGTCAGCCTCCCCACTCGGGGCTGCCCTGTCTTAGGTGGCTGAGACTTACCCGTCAATTCCGTCATTGACTTGCCAGACCCTAATATCCGTGGAATGAATACATCAGTGGGCAGGGACTATGCTCAGTAAAGATTTAAGGCTTCATGGCAGCAAGCCATGCCTGAGGGGACTGGCCCGCCTCAATGGCGACAAGGGCCTGTATAATCATGGCTGCATTACGCTTCTGTGTGGCTCTCATCTTGTAGATGCACCATAGGCAAACCAGAGAGGCTAGTATCATCAGTATTGCCAAAGAGCCTACGCCCGCCCACTCCTTAAGATGATCCATAGCCATCTGTATCCAGGAAGTCAAACCAGTAGCCAGGCTCAGATCCACCCGAGTGGAGTTGATGTGGATGATTGTTGCTCTCAGCTCTCTCATCAAATTTTCAAATTCAGCCGAACAATCCTGTAAGAGGAACTCTGACAATTGTCTAGAAAGATTAGCAGCCTTTGTAAAATTTCGATACTGCACCGAAGTAACACACAAACCTTGCATTTTCCACTCACACCCCAATTGTGCTAGTTGCCAAAGAGAATCAATCTGTTCTTGTATTAAATCTATGCGTTGATTAACTATCATAAGGCCTCCTTAGAGATGAGAATTCATAGAGGTCTGGGTATCCAATGCCTGTGCTACAGTGGTTGAGATGTTATTCAGGGCATTGGCAGTCTGTATAGAACTAGACAAGGCAATAGCTGAGGCAGTAGCCCCCACAGCAGCAATAGTGATGGCAGTAACAATAGCTGCAGTGATGCCAAAATCTCTTTTAAGCCTGAATAGCATCACAGTATTAGGGGCCTCTACAGGAACTGGTACATACCGAGGCATTCTAGTCACCACAGCCACAGGAAAGGCTGTGGCATTCCAGCACAGGGCATAAAAGCATGTGTCCAGAGTGCATACTAACTTTTCTTCTTCCAAGGATGCACTCCCATTACTTACAATCCACAGAAAAGGAGGCCAGAGACACACTGGCGAAGCTGAAAAGGTCTTATTGCGGTAAGAATGAAATGAAGAATTCCAAGTACCAGAGCCACTACCGCTAGACAAATCCAATTTGGTAGCGGACCCTAGGGAAAAATTACCTCTTTGATAAATTCTTCCCCCAAGCATAATGACAGGTCCCAATTCCATGCAACTTCCATTTACCCCACACAAAAGCCACAAATCAAAAGGATTGGTGGCAGTCTGTTGAGGATCCCTAGTAGATATATCAAGCATTCCTGTACAAGACTTATTCACTATATTACTAATCATGGGGCTAAAGGAAAAATAATCTTGTTGAACCCAAACTGCTCTGCGCTCCTGACATCCAGTCCAGGGAAAGGGTCCTTCCTCTCCTGTGGATCCTCTACAAAAAGGTGCCCAGCGTGGCTGCCTGGGGGGGTCCCGGTCAGAGACTCATGTGGACCACCATCCTTCAAGGTGAGAACCATTGCCCAAAAACAAACCACCACCCCTACCCCCAAACCTCAGTTGTGGTAAAAAATCTGCTGACTGCTGAGACAATTTAATGCATTCTGTATCATCTGACCTATTGAAGCTCATAAAAAAGCACAGACTACCCTTCAAGCTGACATTTCTATTACCCTCTATAGGGCTTTTCTGATCATCAAAGGGAAGGTAGGGTAAGCCTAAGCTTCTATTACTGCTAAATAAGCGTGGAAACACAGTTGCATCATGTCTGACCAGCATCAGCTTTGGGAATATCAACAGGATCCCCCATCTCGGCTCGGTCATTCCTGGCATACTCACTGCTACTATCACCAGGATCCTTAGGAAGGTCTTCATGATGAATCTTCCTCACAAGGCGTTCAGGCACCCACACTGGATCCTGTTGATCCTGAGGAAAAACACAAACAGACCCTCTCGCCCATGTTAGCACGGGGTCAGGCCCTCACCAAGAGCCTGTCAAAATATCCTTCCACTTCACCATGCCTTTAGGTGGACCATGGGAATCCTGATGTCTGTCCTCTGCTGAGCGGCCTTGAGCATCCAAATTGAAAAAGTTTAAAGTAAATAAGGCTAAAGACATTCTCTCTTTGGGGGTACGGCCTTGGCCTATTCCCCCTTTCTGTTTTTGCAAACATTCTTTCAAGGTGCGATGAGCACGCTCCACAATTCCTTGTCCTTGAGGATTATATGGTAATCCGTGATTAAGATGTACCTCCATCTGGTTGCAGAAGGAGACAAAGGACTGAGCCGTATAGGCTGGTCCATTGTCCATTTTTTAGCTGCTGTGGTTTTTCCCATGCAGCCCAGGCTTCTAAGCAATGCCCTATGACATTGCGAGCCTTTTCTCCACTCACAGGTGTAGCATGTATGATACCTGAGCAGGTACCCACAGATACATGAATATATTTTAAAGTTCCAAATTCTGAAATGTGGGTAACATCCATTTGCCAGATTTTGAGTGGCATCAACCCTCTAGGGTTCACTCCCACACTGGGAGGATGATGATTAATCACACACTGAGGACAGTCTAAAACCACTTGTCTAGCATCTGCTCTAGACAAACGGAATTTCTGCTGTAGAGTTCTTGTATTTACATGAAATAATTGGTGAAACTGTCTGGCTTGGTCCAGGAATGAGCTCCAAAAAATGCATTCCATCCTAGTCCATTGATCAACTTTATCATTACCCTCACTTTAATGGTCCAGGTAATCCTGTATGTGCTCTAATATGTTGAATATAAAAACACCTTTTTCTCTGCCAGATTAAAACTTGTAACTCTTGTAATAAGGCACATACAGTACTACTATTCTTAATAGGACCTGCTAATTCTAATACTTTCACTGCGTTGACCACATAGACTGAATCTGAGATCAAATTGAATGCAAATTGACATCTTTTAAACACCTCAATTACTATTTTCAACTCTATTATTTGGGGGGAGCCCGGTTGAAATTGGCATAGCACGGGCACTTGTCTTTCTATCAAATAGGCTCCGCAGCCCGTCTTTGAGCCATCAGTAAACACATTTGGTGACCCTTGAAGTGGTACTGCTGAAGTAACCTTAGGGAATATCACTGGGTGCTCCTTAAAAAATGATAGCAATGGATGCTTAGGATAATGGTTATCAATCACTCCTTCAAAGCTACATTGCAATATTGCCCACTCATCTACAGTGCCACACAAAATCTTAATTTGATGACTGGAATAGGGCACTATTATACTGGCAGGAGCGACTCCAAAAGACTGCAAACATTGTTGGATACCATTCAAGGCTAAAGCAGCAACTGCAGTGGGATAATGTTCTATGGATTTTTTTGGAGAAATCTTTGAATAGGTCCATAATAATGGTCCGTCCTGCCATAACAATCCTGTAGGTTGACCATAGGTGGTAAATATGCACAATGCAATGGGCTGTCCTTCCTGCCATCTCTTTAGGAAGGCACTCTGTAACCTTTCTTCCACTTTACATAAAGCTTTTCTTGCTTCTTCTGTTAATTGCCTAGGAGAGTTAAGTGCTGAATCACCTTTCAAAATATCATATAGGGGTCTTATTTCATAATTTGGTAGCTTCAAATAGCCTCTTACCCAATTGATATCTCCTAACAACCTCTGAAAATCATTTAGAGTCTTTAAATTATCTTTTCTCATCTCAATCTTTTGAGGTATTATCTTTTCAGGTCCAACCTTCGCTCCTAAATAATTAACCACATTTTCCTTTTGAACCTTATTAGGAGCTATAAACAACCTCTTCTTTTTTAATAATTGAACTAATTCTTCATAGGCCTGATCTAACATTTCTTCACTCTTAGCTGCCAGTAAGATATCATCCATATAATGAACACATCTTAAATCTGGAAAATTCTTTCTCAAGGGAGCAATGGCTTCCCCCACATACAGTTGGCACATAGTGGGGCTGTTTTCCATGCCCTGAGGTAATACTACCCATTCAAACCATTGATCAGGTTCCTCATGGTTACAAGATGGAACAGTAAATGCAAATCTCTCACTATCTTTGGCACACAAAGGGATGGAGAAAAAACAATCCCTTATATCTATAACTATTATGGGCCATGAGGCTGGCAAAGATGATAAAAGCAGCAAGCCGCGTTGCACTGGGCCCATGATCTGCATTTGTTGATTTATGGCACGCAGGTCATGCAACAATCTCCATTTTCCGGATTTCTTTTTAATGACAAAGATAGGTGTATTCCAGGGAGATACAGATGGTTTTATATGCTTTAAAGACATCTGTTCATCCACCAACTCTTTGGCTGCATTCAATTTTACAGAGGAAAGTGGCCACTGAGGAACCCATACTGGGTCCTCCGTCTTCCAAGTTATAGGAATGCCCTCCTCAGTGGCCCCTAGGAAAAACCCAGGCCCTGTCTCTTTTGTCTTTGCTGCATAGATATGGGACTCTTCTGCCCCTGCAAATATTTTCCTATTCCAAAGCCTGGAGCATATCCCATATCTTGCATCATACACTGGGCTGAATCAGGATAATCATTACTCAATTTAAATCCCATATCCTTTAAAAGGTCTCTTCTCCAAAGGGAGATAGGGAGCTCAAGTACATATGGCTGCATTTCTCCTGAGTGGCCTTCTTGGTCCTGCCACTTTAATAATCTTGCACTCATATTTGGAGTCTTAGCATAACGCAGGCCTTGAAGTGTTTGAGAAGAGGCTTGTACGGGCCAACCTGAAGGCCAGTCTTTCTTTGCTATGATACTCCTATCAGCCCCAGTATCCAAAAGGCCCAGGATCTTTTTACCATCAACTTTTAACTCCAAGACGGGGCGTTGGTCGAAATCCAGGGAGAGAAAAGTCAGATCTGTGCCCGTGGACCCAAAACCATCTTTTCCTCTCTCTCAATCCTTTGCCGCATAGCGATCATGTAAGCTCGGCAACATGATCAACTGAGCAATTCTATCTCCAGGAGAGATAGTTGTTATACCATGGGGGGAGGCTACCATGACCTTAACCACTCCTGTATAATCTGGATCTATAACCCCAGGATGGACAATAAGTCCTCTCAAGGCTGATGATGGCCTCCCTAACCGCAAACCAACTGTACCAGGTTCAAGGGGTCCTTTAAAATCTGTTTCAATTAACTGGACCCCCATTTGGGGTGTTAATACGAGTCTGGTGGTGGAGCAGAGGTCCAATCCTGCTGAACCTGAAGTGGCTCTCCGCGGTCTCTCGGATGGCGGGGGGTTGGCCATCTCTCTTGATTCTGTTCTTTGTGCTGATTCTCTACTGCCCCATATATTTGTGGGCCCTGGGGTCGTGGGCCCTGCTGTCTGTTTTTTGGATGAGTGCCACCATAACCTTGAGTCAAAGGCTGGCCATGGATATCTGTCACTGAACGGCATTCATTAGCCCAATGGTTCCCTTTTTTACATTTTGGGCATAACCCCAGCCGCCTGAGGCATTGTACATTTCCTGTACTTTCTGTACTCCTTCCCCCGGGGCACTATCTTTTAAAGTGTTCCATCTTGCCACACTTAAAACAAACTCCTGAACTTCCTCCACCTTTTCTGGTCAACTGTACTACTGCGGCAGCAAGACCAGCATTAGTTAATGGCCCTCCAAGTTCTCTACACACTTTCATCCAGGCTTCTAGCCCTTTGTTCTTGTAAGGGGTGATAGCGGCTCTACACTCTTTGGTACATTGCTCATAGACCAACTGTTTTATTAGTGGCAAAGCAGCATCCGGATCACCAAAAATCTTCCCTGCCGCTTCCACCATTCGTGCCACAAAGTCTGAAAAGGGCTCCATGGGGCCCTGTAGAATCTTAGTTAAGTTCCCACTCACCTCCCCTTTGTTAGGAAGGGATTTCCAAGCCTTGATAGCTGTCTGGTTTATTTTTTCATAAACCTGATTGGGATATCCTGTCTGCTGGTTGGCAAATCTCCCCTGCCCAAGCAGCATATCTCTATCCCAGGCTGGATTTCCATTTCTCTGATTAATGGCTGCTTGCTCAGCGGCATACTCAATCAAGAAAGCTTTCCAGTCTAAATATTGCCCTGGACTTAAGCAGGCGCGGGCCAGGCCACTCCAATCACTCGGAGTCATACAATGTCTGCTTAATGCTTCCACTTGAGCCAATGTAAAAGAAGCGGTAATGCCATAGGTACGAACCAACTCTGCAAGGGATTTAACTACTTTAAAATCGAGCGGTTCCTCATACCTGTTCCCTTGTGGGTCTTGGTATACCGGATAGGCAAATTGTAATTCTGTTCTTACTTGGGTCCACATCCCCGGGCAGAAAGATCTCCCTACTTTCAGGGACTATCTATCTGATCTATCTGAACGGCTTCTGGGTATGGAGGGGGAGTTGAAGGCGCCGAAGCAATGGCTTCACTTACACCGACTACCACCAACGTGTCTTTCTCTTTTACCTTTTTCTTTTCCCTTTTTCTAATAGCGGTCCTCTCTAACTGTTCTATTAGAGCGTGTAGCTCCCCTTCAGAATCCGTGCCCTCTGAGTCCTCAAAATCTCTAAAATCTCTAAGATCGGGATAGAGAGGGACCTTCTTTTTGCTTCCCTTTTCACTGTCTGCCTGCTCAGATCTTTCGCCTTTTTTGCTTCCCTTTTCACTGTCTGCCTGCTCAGATCTTTCCCCTTG
>CAJQZJ010004752.1:7086982-7120537 GCA_907164525.1 Lophiomys imhausi
GACTTATCTGCTTCCAAGTTTTGTCCTTTTTGGACAGAAGTCTGTCTGCGGATTTATGATAATTTTAATTAATGTTAAGGTATTAATATTAATATCATTCTAGATTCTTAGATATCTCAGAGATATCTAAGAGACCACAGATGCCAGCCTAGAAAGCTATACCCAGTAAAACTTTCAGTCACTATAAATGGAGAAAACAAGATATTACATGACAAAACTAAATTCAAACAATATCTATCCACAAATCCAGCCCTACAGGATATACTAAAAGGAAAATTCCAACCCAAAGAGGTTATCTATACCCAGGACAACACAGGAAATAAATAATTCTGCACCATCAAAACCAAAATAAATGAAACACATACACATGCACTCTACCACTACCAACATCAAAATAACAGGAATTAACAATCATTGTTCATTAATATCTCTCAACATCACTGGATTCAATCTCTTAATAAAAAGACACAAGCTAACCCAACGAATAAGAAAACATGATCCATCATTCTGCTGTATAGGTGAAAGACACCTCAGCAACAAAGATAGACATCACCTCAGAGTAAAGGACTGGAAAAGATAGTATAAGCAAATGGACCCAAGAATCAGGCTGGAATAGGTATTATAATATTTAGTAAAATAGGCTTTCAACCAAAATTAATCAAAAGAAATGTAGAACATTTAATACACGTCAAAGGGAAAGTCAACCATGATGACATCTCAATTCTGATATCTAGTCCTCAAATGCAAGGGTGTTCACATTCTTAAAAGAAATATTACTAAAGTTTAAATCACATTTTGAACACCCCACATTAATAGGGGAAGACTTCACCATCCCATACTCAACAAATGGCAGATCGAGACAGAAATAAACAGACAAATTATGAAGCTAACAGATATCATGAATCAAAAGATATCTGCAGAACATTTCACCCAAACATAGAAGAATATAACTTCTCAGCACCTCATGTAGCCTTCTTCAAAATTGAACATATACTTGGTCACAAAGGAAGTCTCAACAGATACAAGATATTGAATAATATCCTGCATCTTATCAGACTGCCATGGATTAAAGGTGGACTTGGACAACAATAGAAAGCCTACAAACTCATGGAAAATGTACACAGGACTCAGGACCACTGGGTCAAGCAAGAAATAAAAATAAGAAATTAAAGACAACTTCCTGAACAGAACACCAATAGCTCAGGCTATAAGACCAATAATTAATAAATGGTACCTTATGAAACAGAAAAGCTTCTGTAAGATAAAAGACACTGTCATTAGAACAAAACAGTAACTTTCAGATTGGAAAAAGATCTTCACCAACCCCACATCTGACAGAGGGCTAATATCCAAAATTTATTAAGAATGCAATAAATTAAATACCAAGATACCAAATAACCCAATCAAAAAAATAGAGTACAGAGCTGAACCAAGAATTCACAGAAGAGGAATCTCTAAAGGCCGAGAGACACTTGAAGAAATGCTCAACATCCCTAATCATCAGAGAAATGCAACTCAACATGACTCTGAGATTCCATCTCACACCTGTCAGAATGGCTAAGATCAAAAACTCAATTTACAGCACATACTGAAGAGGTTGTAGAGAAAAGGGAGCACTCCTCCATTGATGATGGGAGTGCAAACTTTTACAAACACTTTGGAAATCAGTCTGGTGATATGTTAGTAAACCTGGAATAGCCCTACCTCAAGAACCAGCCATACCACTCCTGGGCATACATCAAAAAGATTCCTCACCAAACCACATGGACATCACCTCATCTATATTCATAGCAGATTTGTTTGGAATAGCTAGAAACTGGAAACAACCCAAATGTCCTTCAACCAAAGAATGGATTAAAACAAAACAAAACAAAATAAAAACCTGTGGTGCATTTACACAATGGAATACTACTCAGCTATCAGAAACAAGGAAATCATTTAATTTGCAGCCAAATGGATGGAACTAGAAAAGCTCATCCTGAGTGAGCTAACCCAGACCCAGAAAGATGCACATGGCATCTACTCACTTATTATTGGATTTTAGCCATGTTGTACAGGATAACTATCCTACAACCAACACACCAAAAGGATCAGGAACATAGACTTTGTTATCTGTTAGTGAGACACTTTGCCCTAGTGGTACTGCCATGTAGGGATCCTTGCCAAACTCATTCTATGAGGCCACAAACACCCTGATACCGAAACCACACAAAGACTCAACAAAGAGAGATGATCACTAGAAGCAGGAGAAAGAGGAAGGAGAAGTATCAAGTGGTTAGTTAAATGGCAGAAGACCATTCCACACAGCCTGCAATATCAGTTTAGTGTGGAGAATAACAGCCCAAGAGGAAGTATGCATATACTGGGGTTTTATTTGGGGAATAGCATTAAAAGTTAGCTTACATGAGTTTAGATTACACAACCCAGGCTAATGCTTGTTAAAATCCATTAGGTGTCTATGTGTGATAATTTATAATGGCGAGTTAAGTATCAACACTGCTGACTAATTAACTATAATATAAATACTGGTAATAATTTAATATTTACTTACACAAACATTGATGTAAAAATACTCACAAACAAAACTCAAGCACACATCAAAAACATTATCCACTATGATCAAGTAGGCTTTATCTTAGAGATGCAGGGATGGTTTGACATAAGAAAATCCATCAATATAATCCACCATATAAACAAACTGAAGGAAAAAAAGAACTACATGATCATCAGCATCCCTCATAATAGCCACAAATAGTATTAATACTATAAAACATCTTTGAGTAATTCTAATCAAGCAAGGAAAGACCTATATGACAAGAACTTCAAGGCTTTGAAGAAAGAAATTGATGAAGATATCAGAAGATGGAAAGATCTCCCATGCTCATGGATTGGTAGGATTAACATGGTAAAATTGACCATTTACCAAAAGCAATATCCAGATTCAATGTAATTCCCATCAAAATTCCAACACAATTCTTTACAGATCTTGAAAGAACATTTTTTCATCTCAGTATGGAAAAACAAATAAAACAAGGATAGCTAAAATAATCCTGAACAATAAAAATAACTTTTGGAAGGATTACCATTCCTTATCTCTATATAGCTGTACTATAGAGCAATAGTAATAAAAATGGCATACTATACAGTGGAAAAAAGAAAGCATCTTCAGCAAATGGTGCTGATCTAACTGGATTCTGCAAATAGATCTGCATCTATCACCCTGCACAAAACTCAAGTCTTAGTGTATCAAAGACCTTATACAAATTGGTATGTTGAAACTTTTTAAACATTCTTACATGTTGCTATGCTGATTTTAACATTACCATTACTTAAGGTATGGGAAGCTTACATTTAAACAAGGTGAAACTAAAATAAATCTATTATTACTAGACTTATACAAATATGAGAAGGTAAAGAAAATCACACCTTGAAGTGTTTCAGCCTCTAAGAATGGGTAGGATAACACTTGGTTTATAAAGATTTATAAGGGATGGATGATGAAGTTGGGAATTCATGGGAAAAGTATTAAGGAGTAAAAGGATAGAATGAGACTTAAGAACTGACCAAGGTAATGTCATTTTTGCTGAATTCTACAAATAAATTATTTTATATATAGATATTCTTTAATTCAGTAATTTGTCAAGTGTATTAATACCCTATCAGGTAACTAGTATGACTACAAAAAAAAACCCAAGGTTAAATCAGAGAAGGGTTTCCATTCCTAACAGCAATATAAGGTACTTTCAGGTTGTCATTGATGAGTTCTTCAATAAGCAGGCTTTAAGCAAATTTGAAAGGTGAGTCATCTTCTCTAGCATCAAAAGAAATTGCAGTGCATAAAGAAAAGAAACTGTCATAAAGAACAAAAGTAAGTATTGGTGAGGACCCAAAGACACAGTAGTTGGAAGTGGAAAAATAGCTCAGCAAATTTGAAAAATAGTCTAGCAGATCCTTGGAAGATAAAATATAGTTATTCTATGACCAAAGAGTCCGAGTAAAATTATGTATCTAAAATAAGTGGAAAATTATGTAAAAATATATGCAAAAAGATAGTCATAGCAGGACATTGAAAATAGCCAAGAAACAGATTAAACTCAAAAGTTTGTTAAATAAAATATGGTAATATTAATATATTGAAATACTATGCTTTAATGAAGAAGAATTATTAATGCATGAACTTTGTCAATATTAAATGCAAGCCAAGAGAGCAGGTCATCAAGAGGACCTATTGAATCATTCTGGATATGTCACTCATACAGTAAACATAACAGTGACAAAAAGTATGTTCACTGTATTTATGCAACAGAGAAGGATAGAGGGAGAAGAGAAATGATGGCCTAAAGAGAAAAATGCCTCAAATTGCTTGTGTTTACTACTGTACAAATCTATGGATATTTTTTAAATCTATTGAATTGTATAATATAGTATAGTATGATTTATGAAATATATTTCAAAACAGACATTAAAACTATTGCAATATCCACAATACAAACACAAAACAACCCTCAAGAAAGAAAAAAGTTCAGTATAATTAAAACCAAAATGCATTGAGAAGAACACTATGTGGTCTGATTAGAAATGTAATTAAGAGGAAGACATGTCTAGAATTAAAAGTCATGCTATGAAGTTTGAATTTTTTCCCAACATTCAAGAAAAAAATGTTTAGTTTGATGAACCAGGAGAATGACACAATCAGACTTTTGTTTAGATAGGTCAATAGATAATACATTAAGGAAAATAGATTTTGAAAATAAATGAAAAGAGAGGTGAAGTGATGATTCAAATGCTAAGTAGCAATATAGCAAAGATAACAATGAATAAGCCCAACCTTGGAAGTGAGGACATATAGCAAAGAATGGATGGTATGCAGAATAATTCAATATATAATAAGATGTGGTAATTCCTTACAGTGCAAAAGGAGAAACACAGAACAATTATATATTATGCTTTGGTTGTTCACTTAAGTACTCTAGTTGCTATCAAATACTTCAAATTGAAGGAAGTATGGTTTTGTAAAGCTGAGGTCAAAGAAGGTCACAAAATTACATATTATCTTTCAAATGTCCAACCAGTGTACAGTTAAAGTAATGAATGGCTGAAGACTATAGAGGATATGGGTTAGATGTGTATTTAACTTGCATAATATTTATCAGAAATTACCCTGACAAATTTTTATTACAGGAACATTTCTATCAGTTTTGAATATCTACTAAAGTTTTCTTTTATACTTCTTAACAACATTTAATGTTTTCTCCATGAATAACACAACAAAGACGTTGTAGAATCAAAGAATGTTTCTTCTAATGAGAATGGGATAGGAAATCTTTTTCTCATAATTTATTGTTTAGAGTATCAGGTTTGAAATAGAGCTTGGTGGTAATACTTATTGAAACCATTACATTCAGCAATACAAAGAGCTTTGAAGTTTATAGTCATCAACACAATTTAAACATCATTTAAAAGCACAACACAACATAATTTAAAAACATATTATAGTTTTCTATTTATACATATATAGAAAAATAAACGTGTTGAACTGTCTTCAAACATCAAATATTGGTTATTTTATTGTGTGATCACATGAATTGATATTAGGGAACATGAAGGAGTATTTTAGAGGAAATTGTTAAATGGGGTGATGGACAGAAAGGAAGGATAGAAGAGAGAATACTGGAAGGAATACCAACACTAATGATATTCTGAAAAAATTTATATGGAAATTACTACCAAAGAAGCTTACTAAAATTCACATGTGCATACAGAGAGAGCTTAATTGTAGATACCCTATAATGGAGACACAGTGCTCCCATTAGATACCATAGGCTAACAAATAAATAAATAAATAAAAACAACAGTGCCAAATTCCTCTATGGAATTTATTACCTAATGAGATCTATATTCCTTGAGGATATTGCAATTGCTCCTACTTAGCAGAAGACATATGTTACAAATGAAACATAAAAAACAGAGTAGAGACTTAACAAGATGGCATCGACCTGCACAGACATATTCTGAGTGAGTAGAAACTGGCTAGACCACTACAGAGATATGCTCGCAATGAGCAACAATCTGAGATGTGCAAACCCTTAGGGGATCACCTAGCAAACCTAGGGACAATAAAATTTCCTCTACTAGACTTCCAGACACTCGGAAAAACAGAGCAGCCAGACATGAAAGCAGGAGTACTTCATACCAGAAGAGTCCCTGAGTCCAAGTGACTCTGGACCCAAGCTGGAGGCTGCATACTCCAGACAGAGGCACTCACCTGCTTTCTGAGCCCCCAGCTTCCACGCAGTTGTTCCAGCATCCAAGGGCCAGTGGAGTCACAGAAACGAATGTATTCTTGGGGATATCAAGAAGGTGATGACTAGCGCAATCATATTCTGAGCTACAGGAACACCTGCTGGACCACTGCAGAGATTTACTCCCAGGGAGCATCAGTCTGAGAGGTGCAAGCCTATCTGGGCTCGCCCAGAAAAGCCAAGGACAATAAAGTTCCCTGTGCTGGACATACAGACACTCAGAAGAACATAGCAGCTAGACATGGGAGTAGGGGCACTTCCCACTGCAGTGGAAGAGCCACAGGTCTCATCAATTCAGGACCCTAGCAGGCAGCTTCAAACTCCAGAGAGACATCATCTCCAGCTTCCTATGCTCCAGCTTCCACATGGCTGTTCTAGAATCCAAAAGAGGACCAGTAGAGCCATAGAAATGGCAAAATCAGGGTGACAGGTGGGTGGTCGAGCTAAAAGGCTTTCCTGAGTCCAAGTTCTCTGGACAGTTTGTGGTCTGCATATCTGATCTCCCTGCCTACACACCTTGCACTTCGACTGGGTACCCAGTCTACAACATCAAGACTTCCAGCCTTGGAGCAGTGAAGCATGCTGCTCAAGTAACACAGACTGCATGGAATCATAGGTCTTCTGGCTGAGAGGCACAGGTTGCTCCAGGGATCATCTAGAAGCCACATGGAAGAATCACGACTACGAACCAGACCCCAAGCTGCAGGGAAACTGTTAGACACCCCACTGGCTCAGGCTATTTGTCCTGGAACACGGTGCTTCTGGCCAGCAAAAGGGAGCTGAGCTTTCCTGAGTCCAAGCACTGTGAACAGGTTGTGGACTACATATTGGAACTCACTGCCTATGTGCCTTGCCCCTCAGCTGGGAACCCAGACTACAGCAATGAGAGCTCTGGCCCTGGAGCAGTAAAACAGTTCTGGGTCATTATGAGCTACCTGAGTGATGCAGGCTGCACTGGCTCATATTGCTTCTTGCTGAGAGGCACAGGTAGATCCTGGGATTCCCTGAGAGCCACATGGGAGGACCACGATCATGGACATGACACCTGAGATACAGGGGAACAAAGCTCTAGCCTACAGTCTGTGGTATGCCGACCTCTACCAACCTCACTAGGAAGACCAGTTGGATCTCAGAAAACTGTAGACTTTAATAATACATCCCACCCCAATCTCTGACCTGAGTACCTACTTGGGACACTGCAGGAAGGGGTGAGTTGTGGGAGTCCCAATGAGCTCCAGTCTAAAACACAAGTCTCCATCCAGCTTGTGGAGAGCTATAGACCACCAAGATTATATTGTCTCCATACCAAAGCTCCTTCCTTGGTACCAAGTCTAGAAGATACCAGGAACCATCAGCTAAGGTCAACCAGATTGCTAAAGGCCAGCGAAAGAACAAAACCTACAAAAGTCAGCCAAAATTTGACCATGCTAATATAGCAAGTCCTGACCATCTCACCACAGCTAACACAAGAAAATAATGACAAATCTATACTTATGAAAATGATAGAGGCTTTAAAAAAGAAACTAAATTCCTTAAAGAATTTAAAGAAAACACAATTCAACAGATGAAAACAATGGAATTCCATTAAAGACTTTGAAGAAAGCTCAGTCAAACAACAGAGGGAAATGGACAAAGCCATTAAAATAATTGCAAATGAAAACAATCAAATTGGATTAGGAAAACTATGAAACAGTTCAAGACCTGAAACTGGAAATGAACGTGATAAAGAAAACACAACCAAAGACAATTCTGGATGTGTAAACCAAGGAAAGAAAACAGGAACTACAGATACAGGTATCACCAATAAGACAAGAGATGAAACAGAATCTCAGGTGTGCAAAACTCGATTGAAGAAAACAGTACAACCACCAAAGAAAATGAGAAATAACCATACCTTCCAAGAAATAAAGGACTCAATAAAAAGATGGACCCTAAGAATTATACTAATAGATGAAAGAATAGACTACCAACTCCAGAAATAAGGAACATTTTCAACAAAATCATAGAAGAAAAAATTTCCAAACCTAACGAAAGAGATGCTGGTAAAAGTCCAAAAGGCATACAGAATACCAAATAGATTAGACCAGAAAAGAAATTCCTCATACCACATAATAACTGAAACTCCAAATGTACAGAACAATGAAAGAATATTAAAACCTGTAAGAGAAAAAGGTTGAGTAATCATGTAATGGCAGATCCATCAGAATTACACCTGACTTCTCAGAAACTTCAAAAACCAGAAGGACATGTGCAGACATCCTGTAAGCCCTGAGAGACTACTGATACAAGCCCAAACTACTATACCCAGCAAAATTTTCAATCACCATAGATAAAGAAAACAAGATATGTCACAACAAAACCAAATTCAAACAATATCTACCCTCAAATCCAGCTCTACAGAAGATCCGAGAAGAAAAATTCCAACCCAGAGAAAAGAGTTACATCCAAAAAAACACAGGAAGCAAAAAGCTCCACTGCAACTATACCAAAATAAACACACAAACACACAACCACCACCTACATGAAAATAACAGGAAATAGCAACCTATGATCAATAATGTCTCTCAACATCAGTGGACTCATCCCCCAACAAAAAGACACAGACTTACAGAATGGAATCTGTAAACTAGACCCATCATTTTGCTGCATACAAGAAATGCACCTAACTAACAAATATAAAATTTACCTCAGAGTAAAGGTCTGGGAAAAGGTTTTCCAAACAAACCTTCCCAGGAAGAAAGCTGGAGTAGCCATCTTAATATCAAATAAAATAAATTTTCAACTGAAATTAATAAAAAAATACATCAAAGGACACTACATACTTGTCACACATTTGTAAAAGAAACACTACTACAGCATAAACCACGCATACTTCTCCACAAATTAATAGTGGAAGACTTCAACCCTCCACTCACACTAATGGATAGGTCATTGAGACAGAAAAGAAACAGAGAAATAATGAGACTAACAGAGGTCATGAACCAAATGAATCTAACAGACATCTATAGAACATTTCACCCAAACATAAAAGAATATGCCTTCTTCTAAGCACCTCATGGAAAGTTATTCAAAATTGACCAGATAGTCAATCATAAAGCAAGCCTCCACCAACAACAACAACAAAAAAAAATGGAAATAACCCCTTTTATCTTATCAGATCACCATAGATTAAAGATAGACTTCAACAACATAGGAAATAACAAAAAGCCTACACATTCATGGAAATTGAACAACTTTCTACTCAAAGACCAATGGGTCAGGGAACAAATAAAGAAGGAAATCCAAGACTTCCTAAAATGCAATAAAACAAAGGCATAGCATACCTAAATGTATGAGACACAATCAAAGCACTACTAAGAGGAACGTTCATATCACTAAGTGGCTCCAAAAAGAAAATACACACAATTAATATTTGCAACTTAACAGCACAAATGAAAGCTCTAGAAAAAAAGCAAATATTCCCAAGAGGAACAGACAACAGGAAATCATCAAACTTAGAGGTGAAACCAATAGCTTAGAAACAAAAAGAGCAATACAAAGAGTCTATGAAACCAAGAATAGTTAAATCAATCCTATACAACAAAGAAATATCTGGAGGTATCATCATCCCTGACTTCAAGCTATACTAACAGCAATAGTAATAAAAACAGAATGGTACTGGCATAGAAACAGAATGGTGGATCGTGGAATTGAAACAATGAACCAGAAATAAACCCACATACCTATGGCCACTTAATTTTTGACAAAGAAGTGTAAAAAAAATTTTTAATTAAATTACGTTTTTTTGGCAGCTGTTAGTTTTTAAGCAGCTATTATAATGAGCACACAGACACTACATGAATTTTAACAAGCCTTGGCCTAAATTGTGCAATCCTAGCCCATCTAAACTAGCTCTTAATTCTATTACCCAAATATGACCCCATATATCATTGGAGCATCATCTTCAGCCTTCTGGCCAAGCATTTTTCATAGACTAAATTGTGCAGCAGGAAATAATAAGGATTTTTCCCATTCTGTCTCTGCAGAATCAGGACATCGACTTACCTGCATTTAAGCTATGGACAGTCTTTGGACAGTATATAGTCTGTTGAGAGAGCAGGGGCATTTTTGCCCAATAGGAATTATCTGCTGATGGGAGATTTCTTTTTGATGCTCATTGTCTTCTTCCAAGTCAAATGGGAGCTGTCAGGAGCTGACTGTCTTAAGTCAAATAATTCTTAAAATAATAAAAGCATCTTTAAATGCCATTTTCTGTATGCCTCTGAGGGTTTTGAAGACATCTACTGATTTATTTATAAATCTATCATCTATTTTCTATCTGTGAACAAGAAAACTGTATATTTTTATCCATTTACTATCTGTTTAACCTATTAAGTCTATTTTGTGATAAATTAAAACTAGTATTTGACATGACGAGAAGCTTGACTAGCCAGTCAACTTGTATTATCCAGACTTCTAAATAGATTGCAATAGCAACCCATAAAAGGATCAGAAGTAAACCCATACTTTTAAATGAGTTGTATAGGCACAATACCTTATATAAGAGTAGAAATATACATAATATATGTCTAAATATAAAATTATATACCAATGAATCAAAATTAATCTTATTTTTGTATCAGTATACAAAATTCTATACCAATGTATTGAAAGATAAACTTATTTAAAGAATAACAATAGTTTTGAGTTTCAGAGCAGATTTAATAATCTGTCCTTATATCTTTTCGATATTTTATACATATATTCCCCCTCTTTTTCTTTTCAAGTTTTTCTCCTTATATAAGAGAGAAAGAAGGATACAGAAAAGAAAAAGAGATCTCCAAATCTAACTTTCTATACCTTGCTTAACAAGACCATTTAACAATTTGTAACAATTCCCCCTAAACAACATTATAACCCATCAAATAACCAAAGAATCATCCACCCCACTTTTTGGGAATAGGATGTCGCTCTCTTAAAACTTCTTCCTGCTGAATTAGGATGCAGAAAACCTGTTTAGGGGCCCAAATAAAATGGAAAAAAAATGGTTAAGCAAGTAAATTGTAACATTTGGTGTCCAGTCTATATGTACTCAGCAATTTGAATGTCCTGATCAGTTTGTAGTCCAAAACTGCACATTGGTAGGAAAGTTCAGAACTTTATTGAAGACCTGTCTGGAACAGTCTTTGAGGCTGGGCCATCTCAGCAAGCTGTTTGAAATTGTTCTGGATGCAGATTTTTGAGGAAACAGCTACTGAGGCAGTCTGTGAGGCTGGATCACTTGGGTTACTTGTCTTGTCTTCTTTGGACTCAGGTCCCATTGTTCTGAAAATATATAATTTCTCACAAGTAACATATATTTCTGCAGTTACCAAAATGCCTTGGATGTGCAGAATGCACAAGTCAATTAAGAAATATTTTCTGTTCTTTGAACAGAAGAAAGACATTTGCAAATCTCCATTCATGCCATATAAAAACATGGCAGGCAATAGTATTACATATATATGCTATATATAATCTATTTTAAATTGAAAATACAGTATAAGACTTATGGAGTTTAAGTATTCTCCTCTGCAGTTGACATAAATTTATTAATAGATTAGGTTGGTCTCAAACTCAAAAGGAACCAATCTGTCTCTGTCTTTGTCTCCCATGTTTTGGGAACAAAGGTATGCATTTATATATTTCTTCTTTCCTTTTCTCCGTTCTTTGGAGATTTAATTTCTATGTGGATAAATCTATCCTTATTGAGATAGGGTTTCTCTTTGTAGCTTGGGCTATCTTGATTTGCTCTGTAGAGCTCTGTAGATTAGAGCAGCTTCGAACACACAAGGAATCTTTTTTTTCCTTGTCTCCCAAGTTTGGAGATCAAGGTATGAATTTAAATAATTGAATTACTCTTATTAAACAAAAACATTACTTAAACAATTTTTTATTTTTTTGAGTTCCAATTCTCCCATGGAAACACTATTATTAAGATTGGTAGGGCTGGAGAGATGGCTCAGCCGTTAAAATCTAGGCTCACAACCAAAAATATAAGGAGATTGGTGTAAAATAGCATGATGTGCTATTTTATGTTGGCTTTTCTTAACTGTTGGCTGTGGGAGGCATGCTGCTTGCAAGTTCTTTCCCAACCTAACTCTGGGCCCTTACATTGGTTAACAGAATATATCTCTTTCTCTCCTTTTTTTTTTTTGAGACAGGATTTCTCTGTGTATCTTGTCCTGGACTCATTTTGTAGGCCAGGCTGACCTTGGTGAAGATCAGGAATCCCCTGTCTTTGTTTCCCAAGTGCTGGGATTAAAGGAGTGCACCATCACACCCAGCAATTAACATTTCCTTCAGGGCAAAATGTCTCTTGAAACAAGTTATCCAGTGGGAGCCCCACAACTAAGGAGATTGGCTTGTGACCCTTTTCTCTTTACTTACATTTAAGATTATGTGCATTCATCTAGTAGATCAGTAAGGATATTATTAAACTTAACGTCAAGGAAAAAAATGTGTCATTTTTGAATTCTAGACTGTCTTTAGTAAGCAGCCTTATCTTATCAGAAGGTTTCCCGCCCTGCCTTCATTGTTTAAACCAGGCTGGTCTAGAATCCAGAGATCTGCCTGTTTCTTCCTCTAGTGTGATGGGATTAAGGGATTAAGGGTGTGTTCCAGTACCACCCTGTTCAAATATTTCACTTAATTCCCAGATTTTAGCAACTCTGTAACCCAGAGAGCAACTTTGAACTGTAGTGACAATTTGAAATCTGACCAAAATCTTCAAAAATCTCTTATTTTTTAGCAATGCCAAATCAGAAGAATATCCTTTCTACCTCCCAATATTGGAAATCAAAGACATCTAAACAAAAGTCAAGCAAAGAAACAACATTCCAAAAGCCTTGGCATGTCTAACTATGCCATCCCATGCTATAGTTAAAGCTTTGTTCATTATTTCTTAGAGTCTAGTTTAGGCTGAATTTCATAGGCGGGTCTATACCAGAAACTCCTGACAGGCACCTAGTACCCAGGGAGCTCTTAGCTCCAGCTGCCATCAATTTTCTATTATCTATTGGGGGGAAGGGCCCTCCCACCCCCCTCCAGTATCATTGTTGGCAATTCAGCATTCCATCTATAAATTCTTTCCTTTAAGGCTATCCTAGTCTGAACATTCTCAAAAAAGATACTGTCGAGAGCGCGATTTGGTCATCCAAATCCCAACACCTCCTTCTCTATGGAAGGGAGTCGTGTGACCAGGTGACGGCACTCGCCACCCAATAAGGTCAAATGGAATACAATTAGGCAGGCTGGTCTTTATGATATTTATTATTAACAACTTATACTAGATGGAACATTTCAACTTCTATAGGATCAGGATAGGTTGCTTCAATTATACAGAAACACTTAACACACATTAATGCTAAAATAACTAATACTATAATGTATAACCACCATATGCTATAGTTAGTCCCACATCACACAGTATACGACCTGTCCGTCGCTCCAGCTCCTCTCGGGGTAATCACGAACCTCGAACCACTAAGAGTGAAAGCTTATGGCCTCAGTCCAAAGCCTGAGGATAGAGCAAGAGTCTCAGTACAAGGCCTGAGGATAGAAGCAAGCAGAGGCATAGGCTGGATGTCAGTACATGACTGAGCGACCCTGACTGCTTATCTGCTCTGGCTTTTATACTTTTTACTGGCTTCATTATAATATCCGCATAAGGCGGGCTAATTATTCTAATTACTACGTCATCCACATATGGTGGCACTCCTTATCTACTTATCTTTCTCCTACAGCTGGTCTCAGCTTGGGCTGTGGCTGACAGCTGCTGACAGCTTTACAGCTAAGTTGCAGCTGTGTCTTACAGCTGCTTACAAGCTCTCTATTCCTAAACTCCTGGCAGCCATTTTCTGACTGCTTACAGGCTCCTTACAGATACATAGAACCACAATTGTCAGGGTAAAAATCATTTGCATGCTAAGAGGAACAAACTCAATTGAAATACAAACATATTGAGGCATTATGAATTCCTCCATTTTTAACCTAGGTGGTTAATTCCACTCTCAAATTCTGTTAAGAAGGCTTCCAATTTTTTAGTACATAAGGAGAGCTAAGCTTTCCACTTTTGCTGCAAAGCAACAGCTTTTGTTAAGTTAGCCACACTTTTGAAATGCATCTGAATTCAGTTCCCTGCTCTTTGGCTAGGAAACCGGCTTTCACCCGCGGTCTTCTCAAACTGAAAGCATGGATTCTAATTGCCCTAGTTGGACTACATATGTAAAAAAAATTAGTTAAATTATGTTGGGGGCCATCTATAGAAACAATTAATTAAATTATTTACCAGTATTTAGGTTATTGTTAATTGGTTTGGCAGCCGTTAATCTTTAAGCAGCCATTATAAATGAGCACACAGACACCATGTGGATTTTAACAAGCCTTGGCCTGAATTGTGTAATCCTAGCCCATCTAAGCTAGCTCTTAATTCTATTACCCAAATATGACCCCATATATACACACTTCCCCTTGGACTGCCATTCTCTATGATATGCCGCTGTTCCTGGCCATGTGGAATGAGGTTCCTTTTTCTAACCCATGGCGTGTGTCTTCTTCTTCATGCTTCTGGCTGGCTGGAATGCATTCTTCTTCCTGCTGCTTGCTGAAATGCTTTATATGTCTCATGCACAGGCTTCCTGTTCTAATCTCAGGAAGTCTCCTTTCTCTGTCTTTGCACAATCTCAGGCTTCGCCCTCGGCATTTTATTTAACCCATCAGAGTCAATGTAAGTAACAGACAGCAAACAGGACCAATTAATTAACATTTAGAATACTTAACACTACCCCCAACAAAGAAGCCAAACCGTACTATGGAAAAAGTAAAGCATCTTCAACAAATGGTTCTGGTCTAATTGGATGTCAACTTGTAGAAGGATGCAAATAGACCCATATTTGTCACCTTTCACAAAGTCCAAGTGAATCAAAGACCTAAACATAAATTTGGACACCCTTAAATCTAATAGAAGGGAATGTGGGAAAAAGCCTTGAACTCATTTGCACAGGTGACAACTTCCTAAACAGAACACCAATAGCTCAGGCTCTAATACCAACAATAAATAAGTGACATCTTATTAAATTGAAAACCCTCTCTAAGGCAAAGGACATTGTCATTAGAACAAAACAGCAACCTACAGTTTGGGAAAAGCTCTTCACCAATCCCACATCTGACAGAGTGCTAATATCCAAAATTTACAAAGAACTCAAGAAATTAAACACCAACAAACCAAATATCCCAATCAAAAAATGAGGTTCAGAGATAAACCAAGAATTCATGAAAGGGGAATCTCTAAAGGCCAAGAGACACTCGAAATGCTCAGCATCTTTAGTCATCAGTGAAATGCAAATCAAAATGACTCTGAGATTCTGTTTTACACTTGTCAGCATGACTAAAATAAAAAAAAATACAAGTGATAGTACATGCTCCTTAGGATGTGGAGAAAGGGGACCACTCCTCCAATGCTGGTGGGAGTGAAAATTTGTACAACCACTTTGGAAATCAGTCTGGTAATTTCTCAGAAAACTGGGAACAGTTCTACCTCAAGACCTAGCCATATCACTCCTGGGTATATATCCAAAAGATTCTTCATGAAATAGCAAGGACATTGGCTCAACTATGTTCATAGCAGCTTTATTTCTAATAGTTAGAAACTGGAAACAACCCAGATGCCCTTCTACTGAAGAATTTATAATAATAATAATAACAAACTGATACATTTACAGAATGGAATACTACTCAGCTCTCCGAAACAAGAAAATCATGTAATTTGCGACAAAATGGATAGAACTAGAAAAGCTCATCCTAAGTGAGCTAACCTAGACCCAGAAAGACGTACATAGCATGTATTCACTTATAAATGGATTTTAGACATATAGTACAATGCACAGACCCAAAGGAACAGCAAACTAGCATAACTATCCTAGGGGAAATTCCACCTAGAAGCAGAACAAAGCAAAGACTGAGACACACAGTCAGATACTAGGTGGAGCTCTGGGAGACCTATATAAAAGAGAGAGGAGGAATAGACAGAACTGGTGGGGGCAAAATCAACACATAAATATCAACAAAACCAACCAACCTAGGCCCATAGAGGCTTACAGAGACTGATATGCCAACCAAAAGAAAGAAGAAAAAAGCTTACACTAGATCTTTACCCCCCTATATAAATACAGATGATAGACAACTTTGTCATCATACAGATCCCTTTACAAGTATTGGGTGGGGGGGGCAGTCTCAGTGATGGATTTTGGTACCTGTGAGTGGGACATTTTACCATAGCTGAGCTGTCATATTGAACCTCAGAGCAAGAGAAAGTTCTTAGGCTTCAAATGACTGATGAATCGAGGGGGTTAATATGTGGGGAATCCACACACTGGAGAAGGAAAGATGGGTAGGTAGACAGTGGGAGGGTGGGACAGGGAGGGGAGGCTGTGATTGAAATGGAGTTTGAATTAATGAATAAATGTTATTAAAAAAAGAGTAGAGAATATGTTTACCTTCAAACTGCAACTTTGAAGTTTCTTGTCAGGTATTTGGTCACCATAAAAAATGCAACTAACTTAATTTAAAATTTGTGAGATATATATATATATATATATATATCACAATTTTTAAATGTTTATTTATTACTTCAAGTTACATCTCCATCACAGTGCCTTCTTTCCACCCTCCCAATCACACGATCCTACCCTTTACCTCCTCTTCCTTTTGTCCTAATCCTCTGAAGTGGACTATCCTTACATATCAGTCCCCTATCCCAATTCATATAAGGGATAAGAACTTCCTCATATACTGAAGGCCTACATGTCTAGGGCATGTGTCTCACTGACAGGTAACAAAGTCTATGTTCCTGTTCCTTTGGGTGCATTGGTTGTAGTATAGTTATCCTGTACTATATGGCTAAAATCCAATTATAAGTGAATAGATGCCATGTGCCCCTTTCTGAGTCTGGGTTAGCTCACGCAGGATGAGCTTTTCTAGTTCCATCCATTTGGCTGCAAATTGCATGATTTTGTTGTTTCTGATGGCTGAGTAGTACTCCATTGTGTAAATGTACCACAGTCTTTTTATCAATTCCTAGGTTTAGGGACATCTGGGTTGTTTCCAGTTATTAGCTATTGCAAATAAAGCTGCTATAAACATAGATGAGGAGACATCCTTGTGGTTTGGTGAGGAATCATTTGGATGTATACCCAGAAGTGGTATGGCTGGGTCTTGAGGGCTATTCCAAGTTTTCTATAATATCACCAGAATGATTTTCATAGAGGTTGTATGATGGGGTAATGTTAAGAGTTCTAAATGTTAATTGGTCCTGCTTGCTGTCTGTTACTTATATTGACTCTGATTGGTTAAATAAAATGCTGAGGCCTGAGATTGGGCAAAGACAGAGAAAGGTGGGACTTCCTGAGATTAGAACAGGAAGCCTGTGCTTTAGACAGAGGATTAAGGCATTCTAGCCAGGAGCATGAAGAAGGAGATATACACCATGGGGTAGATTAAAGAAGATCCTTCCACATGGCCTGGAACATCAGCATATTATGGAGAATGGCAGTCCAAAGGGACATATGTATATATGGGGTCATATTTGGGTAATAGAATTACGAGCTAGCTTAGATGGGCTAGAATTGCACAATTCAGGCCAAGGCTTGTTAAAATCCATGTAGTTTCGGTGTGCTCATTTATATGGCAGGTTAAGAATTAACTGCTACCAAATCAATTAACTGTAATATAAATACTGTTAAACAATTTAATTAATTATTTCTACAAATGGTGCCCAATATAATTTAACTATTTTTTTTCAACAGTTGTACAGTTTGCACTCATATCAGCAATGGAGGAGGTTTCCCCTTTCTCCACAACCTTGCCAGTATGTGCTGTCATCTGAGTTTTTGATCTTAGCCATTCTGACAGGTGTGAGATGGAATCTCAGAATCATCTTGAGTTGCATTTCTCTGATGATTAAAGATGCTGAGTATTCCTTCAAGTGTCTCTCAGCAATTAGGGATTCCTCCTTTGTAAATTCTCTGTCTAGCTCTGATCCCCATTTTTTTGATAAGATTATTTGGTTTATTGGCATTTAATTTATTGAGTTAATTGTAAATTATGGATATTAGCCCTCTGTCAGAAGCAGGTTGGTAAAGAATTTTTCCCAATCTGTAGGTTGCCTTTTTGTTCAAATGACAGTGTCTTTTGCCTTACAGAGCTTTTCAGTTTCATGAGGCCCCATTTATTGATTGTTCGTTTTAGATCCTGAGCTGTTGGTTTTCGGTTCAGGAAGTTGACATCTGTGATGATGAGTTCGAGGATTTTCCCCACTTTGTCTTCTATTTGGTATGTCAGGCTTTATGTTAAGGTCTTTGATCCATTTTGGACTTAAGTTTTGTGAAGGGTGATAGGTGTGGGTCTATTTGCATTCTTTTACGTTTGACATCCTCTTATACCAGCACCATTTGTTGAAGATGCTGTCCTTTTTTCATTTTACAGTTTTGGTTCTTTGTCAAAATTTAAGTGACCATAAGTGTGTGGGTTCATTTCTGGGTCTTCAATTTGATTCCATTGATCCACTGGTCTGTTTCTATACCAGTACCATGCTGTTTTTATTACTATTTCTCTGTAGTATAGCTTGAAATCTGGGATGATGATACCTCCTGATTTTTTTTTTATTGTACAAGAAAGATTTAGCTATTCTGTGTTTTGTGTTATTCCATATGAAGTTCAGAATTGTTTTTTCCAGTTCTATAACAATTTTGTTGGTATTTTGATAGGAAGTGCATTGAACCTGTATATTGTTTTTGGTAGGATGGCCATTTTTATTAGGTTGATCCTACATATCCATGAGCATGGAAGATCTATCCATCTTTTGAGGTCCTCTTCAATTTCTTTCTTCAAGGACTTGAAGTTCTTGTCATACAGGTCTTTCACTTGGTTTGTTAGAGTTACCCCCAGGTATTTTATGTTGTTTGTGGCCATTGTGAAGGGTGTTGTTTCCCTAATTTCTTTCTCAGCCCATTTATCTTTTGTATAAAGAAGGGCTTCTGATTTTTTTCAGTTAATTTTGTATCCAGTCACCTTGCTGAAGGTGTTTATCATTTGTCTTAGTTCACTCTTGGAATTTTTGGGGTCACTTATATATACTATCATATCATCTGCAAATAGGGATAATTTAACTTCTTCGTTTCCAATTTGTATCCCTTTGATCTCCTTTAGTTGTCTTATTGCTCTCGCCAGGACCTCAAGTACTATGTTGAAGAGCTATGGGGAGAATGGGCACCCTTGCCTTCTCCCTGACTTTAGAGGAAATGATTTAAGTTTCTCTCCATTTAATTTGCTGTTGGCTACTGGCTTGCTGTATATCGCCTTTATTATTTCTAGGTATAGTCCTTGTATGCCAGCTCTCTCCAGGACTTTTAACACGAAGGGGTGTTGGATTTTGTCAAATGGTTTTTCAGTATCTAATGTAATGAGATGATCATGTGTTTTGTTTTGTTTTGTTTTTCAGCGTGTTATATGGCAATTTATGTTGACGGATTTGCATATGTTGAACCACCTCTTCATTCCTGGAATGAAGCCTACTTGATCATGGTGTATGATACTTTTGATGTGTCCTTGGATTCAGGTTGCCAGTATTTTATTAAGTACTTTTGTGTCTATGTTCATGAGGGAAATTGGTCTGAAGTTCTCTTTCTTTGTTGGGTCTTTGTGTGGTTTAGGGATCAAGGTGACTGTGGCCTTATAGAATGAGTTTGTCAGTGTTCCTTCTTTTTCTATATTGTGAAAGAATTTACAGAGTATGTTATTAGCTCTTCTTTGAAGGTCTGGTAGAATTCTGTGTGGAAACCATCTGGCCCTGGGCTTCTTTTGGATGGGAAATTTTTAATGACTGTTTCTATTTCCTTACAGGTTATAGGACTATTTAATTTGTTAACTTGATCTTGATTTAGCTTTGGTAGGTGGAATCTATCAAGAAAATTGTCCATTTCACTTAGGTTTTCAAATTTTGTGGAGTACAGATCTTTGAAGTAAGACCTAAAGATTCTCTGGACAGCTTTCATGTCTGTTTTTAGTTCTCCCATTTTCATTTCTGATTTTACTGGTTTTGGTAATTTCCCTCTGCCTTCTTGTCAGTTTGGCTAAGGGTTGGTCTATTTTTGTGATTTTCTCAAAGAACCAACTCTTGGTTTTGTTGATTCTTTGTATTGTTCTTTTTGTTTCTACGTTGTTGATTTCAGCCCTAAGTTTGATAATTTCCTGCCTTCTGCTCCTCTTGGGAGTGTTTGCTTCTTTTTTTTTCTAGCTCTTCCACTTCTGCTGTTAAGTTGCTCATATGGGCTCTCACAATTTTCTTTTTGAAGGCACGTAGTGCTATGAACTTTCCTTGTAGTATTGCTTTCATTGTGTCACATAGGTGTGAGTCTGTTGTGCCTTCATTTGCATCAGATTTTATGAAGTGTTTTATTTCCTTCTTTATTTGTTCTCTGACCCAGTGGTCATTGAGTAGAGAGTTGTTCAGTTTCCATGAATGTGTAGGCTTTTTTTTTTTAATTTCTATTGTTGCTGAAGTCCAGTTTTAATCCATGGTCATCTGATAAGATAAAAGGGGTTATTTCAATTTTCTTGTATCTATTGAGGCTTGCTTTGTGTCTGACTATATGGACAATTTTGGAGAATGTTCCATGAGGTGCAGAAAAAAAAGATGTATTCTTTTGTGTTTGGGTGAAATATTCTGTAGATACATTAGGTCCATTTGGTTCAGGACCTTGTTAGTCTTATTATTTCTCTATTTGGTTTCTTTCTCCATAATCTGTCCATTGTTGTGAGTGGGGTGTTGATGTCTCCAACTACTAATGTGTGGGGATCAATGTGAGTTTTAAACTTTAGAAGGGTTTCTTTTACAAATGTGGGTGCCCTTGTATTTGGGGCATAGATTTCAGTATTGATATGTCATCTTGATGAATTTTTCCTTTAATGAGCATGTAGTGTCCTTTCCTGTCTTTTTGATTAACTTCAATTGAAGGTCTATTTCACTTGATATTGGGATGGCTACTCCAGCTTGGTTCTTGGGACCGTTTGCTTGGAAAACCTTTTCCCAGCCCTTTACTCTGAGGTAGAGTCTATCTTTGTTAGTGAGATGTGTTTCTTGTATGCAGCAAAATGGTTCTCATTCAAGGATCCATTCTGTAAGCCTGTGTCTTTTTATTTGGGAGTTGAGTCCATTGATGTTGATGGATACTAATGACCATAGGTTGTTGTTTCCTGCTATTTTAATGTAGGTGGTGGTTGTATGTTTCTTTTGGTTTAGCTGCAGTGGAGTTTTTTGCTTCCTCTGTTTTCTGGGGTGTACATATCCTCTCTAGGTTGGAGTTTTCCTTCCAGGATCTTCTGTAGAACTGGGTTTGTGGATAGATACTGTTTCAATTTGGTTTTGTCATGGAATATCTTGCTTTTTTGTTTGTTTGTTTTGTTTTTTGTTTGTTTTTTGTTTATGTTGATAGAAAGTTTTGCTGGGTATAGTAGTCTGGGCTGACACGTATGTTCTCTTAAGGCCTGTAGGACATCTGTCCAAGCCCTTCTGGCTTTTAGAATTTCTGAGGAGAAGTCAGGTGTAACTATGATGGGTCTACCATTACAGGTTATTTGACCTTTTTCTCTTATGGCTTTTAATACTCTTTGTTTGTTCTATACATTTGGAGTTTCAACTATTATGTGGCAAGAGGAGTTTCTTTTCTGATCTAATCTGTTTGGTGTTCTGTATGCCTCTTGGAATTTTATTGGCATCTCTTTTTTTAAGTTTGGGAAGTTTTCTTCTATGATTTTTTTTTTTAAGATGTTCCCTGGACCTTGGAATCGGGATAATCTCTTTCATTTATGCCTATAATTCTTAGGTTCCATGGTTTCATTGAGTTCTTATTTTCTTGGATGTTGTGGGTGAGAATGTTTTTAGATTTCTCATTTTCTTTTGTTCTTGTACTGATTTCTTCAACTGAGTCTTCCAGATCTGAGATTCTGTCTTCCATCTCTTATATCCTGTTTTTGATACTCATGTCTGTAGTTCCTATTCTTTTCCCTTGGTTTTCCACCTCCAGTACTATCTCTGCTTGTGTTTTCTTTATTGCTTCCATTTCCAATTTCAAGTCTTGAACACTTGTATGTGTTTTATACATTTCTTGCTCCAATTTAGATGACTTTGTCTACCAATCATTCAAATCTTTCATAGCCTTGTCTCTTTCCCATTTATATTTGGCTGAGTTGGCTTTGAGTTCTCTAAGAGTATTCACCATTCCTTTCATTTGTAAAATTGAAGATTCTTTATATTCTTTAAGGGATTTAGCTTCTTCTTGTAAGAACTCTATCATTTTCCTAAGTACAGATTTGTCATAATTTTCCTGTGATTCACGGGGGAAGGATGGTCATGGTTTGCTGTATTAGCATCGTTGTATTTTGTTGGAGTCATATTTCCATGATTATTGTCAGATTTGTTTTTTTTTTCCCCTGACCTTTAGCCATATGGTTCCTTATCTGATTGTTCCTAGTGTCTTCTGTACCTGATGGTAAGGATGGGGCTTTGGTGTAAAAGCTGTATAGTCTTGGTGGTCTGTAGCTCAACACAGGCTAGGTGGGGACTTGTATTGGGGGCTGTATTTCAGTGAGCCCTGTGAAGTTCACCTCCTCCAGTTGTGTCCCAACTAGGAACTCAGGTCAGGGTTAGGGTAAGATGTGTTATTCCAGCCTGCAGAGTCCTCTGCTGCTAATATTTTTGATCTGAGGGTTAGGGCAGTGGTCATGTTCTCCTCATCTGCTCCTCCTAGATGGTCCCCAGGGCACTTCTGTGCCTCTCAGCCCCAGCCACTAAGACCTTGTAGTCTGAGTCACTCAGACAGTGCACACAGGCCAAGAACTCTCTGCTCTAGATGTGGAACTGTAGATGCTGAAGATCGTGTTCCCTGCCAGAGGAACCAGATGCACTGGCTAAGGGGTCCAATATTAACCCCACAACCTGTTTGTAGGGCTTGGACTCAGTGGAGTTCCGAGCAACCTCCAACCCTACTACCCGCCTTTCAGCCCATTCTCATCCTATGGCCATGCTGATCTTGATTTTGGTGTTAGAGATGTCTTGTGGATACTGGGCACTCAGGAAGCCAGGAGGAATCTCTATCTGTGTGATTGGAGCCAGCCAGGACACTGTACTGGTGCTAGAGGTATTGCCTGCTACAGGAAGTGTATCCAGCTGCTTTGTCTAGCCACAGGGTTCTTCTGAGTGATTGTAAATTCAATAGAGGGGCCTGTATGTCCAACGCCTTCCTGGGCAACCCCAAATATGCTTGTGTCTCCCAGACTGCCACTCAGCTGGAGGTACACCAATGTGGTCCTGCTGTTGTCCTGAAGCTCAGAATGTGTTGTGGTTCAGGGCCACAATAGTTCCGCTGAGAATATACCTGTTCCCTTGGCTCCATTGATCTTCCCCTTGGTGTCAGAATGTCTGCTAGGAATCTGGGAGCTTGAGTGGCTGGTGAGTACCCCTGTCTGGGGTTTGGAGCTGCTCTGTGGGTATTTGAGTGGCTCATACCCACTGGTCCTCTCCTGGTGATAATTCCTGCTTTCCTGGCTTCTGCAGCTTCTGTGGCTTCTACGGGTCTGTTTTTCTGAGTGTCCGAGAGTCTCGCCCAGGGACTTTTATTAGTCCCTGGGTTCATGCCTCTCAGATTGTTATTCACCGCCTTATAAATTTATGGTGTTATAGCTGTTTTCTCCCATGCATTCAAAATGTGTCCATGCAGGCTGCTGCCATCTTGGAATTCTGTATAATAAACTATTTTGTTTTAGATATTTTTATTTTATTTCATGAACAGAAGTGTTTTGCCTGAATGTAAACATGTGGAACAGGCTTTCTTTGCCTGAATGTGGACATGTGTACCATCTACATGTCTGGTACCCACAGAGATCACATGATGATGGTGGAACCTATGGAACTGGAATTACACTGGTTATGAGACACCAACTTGGTTCTGGGAACTAAATCAAATACCTGTGCAAGAGCACAAGATTCTTTTAACCTCTGAGCGATCTTTTCAATGCCTTGTTTCTATTTTTGATGTTTAAACACTTCATCTCAGTATGATGTTTATTCTGTCCTTTATCATATCATCTTCATACTGCTTTTGCCAGCATATTCAATTATAAATATAATTTACAGTGATGGAGATTTTTGTTCATTAAGATGACATGGAGGTTGTAAATTTTTTATTCCAATAATAACATAGTTTCAAAGCATAAAATAATAGTAAATAAAATCTAGGGGAAAAATAAGCCAATAATATTTTTACATTGTTTTACAATGTATTTATAGATTGCAAATGTACTATTACATGATGTGCTTGTAGATTATAAAATTACATACTCTTAAATGTGTTTTCCCTGGAAAGTCATTCAAAAGTTAAAAAGTTTAATTAAAATTTCTGAATACCCATGTATGTGTTATCTTTGGCATAGGGTTTACCATTACTACTCTAAGTAGACAGTTTTAGACCAATTTCTAATGAGTGTTCACTGAATCCAGAGATCATCATCTCTTAACCCTGGTCAAAAACTTTCATTTTGCAGTAGATTGTGATCAACACAGAGACCCACAACTGGACAAAGTGCAGAGAATAAGACATTGTAGAATACTCACCCCTAAGCAGTGCATCTATATCATCCCCTGACTTTCCAAGGCTCGGGGATTATTACACCTAAAGCAGCAGAAAGATTTTAAGAGCTGGAGAGAATAGCTGAAGACCAGGAATGTGTTTTCTAAACACAACACGGCAGTTGCACATTCAAATTCACAGCAGTTGAGACAACACATATAAGACCTGCACAAGCCCATTCCAGACAAACTCCTAGCATGGAGAGGGGAAGAAGGCATGAAGTCTCACCTTGTACTGAACAACTATAGGCTATTGATAGCTATTGGGAGATAGTCAGTTTTTGTTAAAGATGGATCCATTTGTCAGTTGGCTAATACTCTAGTAGAAGGCCAAATATTTAAGAGGATATGGGCAGGAACAATTGTACTTTATAGAATTAAAACAACAGGGACACAAAGGTGTGTGGTTGGGGTAAATATGATCAAAATACACTATACAAAATCCTCAAAGATTAATATAAATAAGGAAAGTAACTGAAAAACAATTTTTGAGTAATATTTATGAAAGTCAACCATCAGAATCAATATTTTGTGTGGACTTAAAAAGTGCTAAGACACCCTCAAAGAAAACATGTGAAACAAAAATGTGGACCCGAGCTGTGCTTGTGAAAATGTTGTAACAAAAGTATACAATATTAACACAGTAGAGATAGGTTTAAATGTATTAGAGTAATAAATAATGTAGAGATATTTGAATGTGTACCCATTTAAATAAATAAAAGTGAGGTACATACTCGAGTAAACAGAACTTAACTCCAAGATAATATAACTGTAAATGCTACACATGACAGTAAGTCTCCCATGTAATAAATAGCATTTCTAAGATGTTACAAAATTGAAATACACATAAATGTATTTTGAACAGAAATAAGAAGTATTAACAATCATAGAGATTTACCTGTTAGACTTTAAAGAGGCTTTGTTCATTATAAATGCTGCTAAAAGAATAAACAAACAAATGAAGATGAATAAGAAAAAAAGACTTGACAACAACTAAATAATCATGCTATAATCTGGATTTGTTTATACACATGAAAAGAATAAAAAAGAACAAAAATTAAATTATAACAGTAATTTCCAAAACACACACGCACACCCTTGTATATATGAACATACTCAATGATACTGATATATCAAATAAGTTCATAAAAGGTTGTCTGAACTCATATATGACAAGGAAAATTCAAAATAAAAGTTCATCATTAGTAAATGCACTAAAATTATCACAGAAAATAGATTCAACAAAATATGTGCAATGAACAATAAGTAGTCCTGATTTTTTAAATTAAATTTGTTAGGGTTTTAAAATATCCAAAGTTAGATGCTAATGTACAGAAAAGCACTAAGTCAGAAGACAATGTATATAAAAAAATGTCGGACTCACCAGTGACTCTTTAGTGTAGCATTAATTTAAATCAGGCAAGATTATGGCACTAGATTGTGGAGAGGTTGCCAATTGTTTGCCTACTTAGAGAATTACTTTCTTTGACATTTTTAGAAAAATTGATTCCACACATATTTGTTTCTCTTTGCTGCCAAGAAACCTCGTTTGCTTCATCTTTCTGCCTTTCAGTTTTTATTTTCATTTGAATGCATCATAGAATACTATTAAAAAATAAAAAAAAACATTTGTTTATTTATTACTTCAAGTTATATCTCCATCACAGTGTCTTCCTTCCACCCTTCTGGTTCCACCTTCCCACCTTCTCTTCCCTCTCCTACTCATCCCACTCCTCTGATGTGGAGTGTCCCTAAATATCAGTCCCTCTCAGTTTACAGTCATATCAGGTCTAAGAACTTCTGCTTGCACTGAGGGCTTACCTGGTAGCACCCCTAGGGCAAATTTTCCTATTAACAGGTAACAAAGTCTATGTTCCTGATCCTTTTGGTGTGTTGGTTGTGGAATAGTTATCCTGAACTATATGGCTAAAATCCAGTTATAAGTGAATAGATGTCATGTGCATCCTTGTGAGTCTGGGTTAGCTCACTCAGGATGAGTTTTCTAGTTCCATCCATTTGGCTGCTAATTGAATGATTTCCTTGTTTCTGATAGCTGAGTAATTCCATTGTGTATATGTACCACAACTTTTTTATCCATTTGTCACTTTAAGGATATCTGGGTTGTTTCCAGTATCTAGATATTACCAATAAGACTGCTATGAACATAGATGAGGATATGTCCTTGTGGTTTGGTGAGCAGTTGTTTGGGTGGATACCCAGGAGTGGTATGGGTGGGTCTTGAGGTAAGGCTATTCCAAGTTTTCAAAGATATCACCAGACTGATTTTCATAATGGTTGTACAAGTTTGCACTCCCCTCAGCAATAGAGGAATGTTCCCCTTTCTTCACAGCCTCACCACCATGTAGTGTCATTTGAGTTTTTGATCTTAGCCATTCTGACAGGTGCGAGGTGGAATCTCAGAATTGTCTTCAGTTGCATTAATCTTATGATTAAAGATGTTGAGCATTTCTTCAAGTGTCTCTCAGCCATTAGGGATTCCTCCTTTGTGAATTCTTGGTTTAGCTCTTTTTCCCATTTTTTATTGGATTATTTGGTTCCTTGGTGTTTAATTTCTTGAGTTTTGTAAAAATTATGGATATTAGTCCTCTGCTGGAAGTGGGGTTGGTAAAAATATTTTCCTAATCTGTAGGTTGCCATTTTGTTCAAATGATAGTATCCTTTGCCTTACAGAAGCTTGTCAGTTTCATGAGGTCCAATTTATTGATTATTGGTCTTAGAGGCTGAGCAATTGGTGTTCTGTTCAGGAAGTTGTCTCCTGTGGCAATAAGTTTGAGGCTTTTCCCCTCTTTCTTTTCGCTTAGATTTAGTGTGTCAGTCTTTATGTTAAGGTTTTTGATCCATTTGGACTTAAGTTTGTGCAATGTGATAAGTATGGGTCTAATTTCATTCTTTTACATGTTGACATCCAGTTAGACCAGCACCATTTGTTGAAGATGCTATCTATCCTTTTTCCAATGTAAGGTTTTGGATTCTTTATCAAAAAATTAAGTGACCACAGGTGTGTGGGTTCATTTCTTGGTCTTAAATTCAATTCCATTGTTACACTGGTCTGTTTCTATACCAGTACCATGCTGTTTTTATTACTATTGCTCTGTAGTATAGCTTGAAATCTTGGATGTTTTTGTTGTTGTTATTGTTTTCTTTTTTGTGTGTGGTTTTTTATTTTTGTTGTTATTGTTGTTGTTGTTTTATTTCTACTGGGTTAATTTAGCTATTCTGGGTTTGTTATTCCATATGAAGTTCAGAATTGTTTTTTCCAGGTCTATAAAGAATTGAGGTGGTGTTTTGACAGGAATTGCATTGAATCTGTATACTGCTTTTGGGAGGATGGCCATTTTTATTCTGTTGATCCTACCTATCCATGAGCATGGGAGATCTATTCATCTTCTGATGTCCTCTTCAATTTCTTTCTTCAAGGACTTGAAGTTCTTGTCATATAGGTCTTTCACTGGCTTGGTTAGAATTACCACCAGGTATTTTATATTGTTTATGGATATTGTTAAGGGTGTTGTTTCCCTAATTTATTCTCAACCAATTTATTTTTTGTATAAAGAAGGGCTTCTGGCCTTATGTTAAGGTCTTTGATCCATTTGGACTTAAGTTTTGTACAACATGATAAGTTGGGGTCTAATTTCATTCTTTTACATGTGGACATACAGTTGGACCAGCACCATTTGTTGAAGATGCTGTCCTTTTTCCATTGCATGGTTTTGGCTTTTTTTTTTTTTTTGTCAAAAATTAAGTGACCATAGGTGTGTAGGTTCATTTCTGGGGCTTCAATTTGATTCCATTGATCCACCGGTCTGTTTCTATACCAGTACCATGCTGTTTTTTTATTATTATTACTATTGTTCTGTAGTACAGCTTGAAATCTAGAAAGGTGATACCTCCAGATTTTTTTTTTTTTTTGTACAGGATTGATTTAGCTATTCTGGGTTTTTTGTTATTCCTTGTGAAGTTGAGAATTCCCTTTTCCAGGTCTATAAAGAATTGTGGTAGTATTTTGATAGGAATTGCATTGAATATGTCTATTGCTTTTGGCAGGATGGCCATTTTTATCATGTTGATTTTACCTATCCATGAGCATGGGAGATCTTTCCATCTTCTGGTGTCCTCTTCAATTTCTTTCTTCAAGGACTTGAAATTCTTGTCATACAGGTCTTTCACTTTCTTGGTTAGAGTTACCTCCAGGTACTTTATATCATTTGTGGCAATTTTGAAAGGTGTTCTAGACACACTAAATCTATTAGAAGACAAAGTAGGGAAAACCCTCGAACTCATCACAGTTGACAACTTCCTGAACAGAAAACCAACAGCTCAGGTTCTAAAACCAACAATCAATAAATGGGAGCTCATGAAACTGAAAAACTTCTGTAAGGCAAAAGACACTGTCATTTGAACAAAAATGGGAAAAAATCTTCACCAACCCCACATCTGACAGAGGGCTAATATCCAAAATTTACAAAGAGCACAAGATATTAAATGCCAAAAAACCAAATAATCCAATCAAAAAATGGGGGACAGAGCTAAACAGAGAATTCAGAAAGGAGGAATATCTAATGGCTGAGAGACACTTGAAGAAATGCTCAGCATCCTTAATCATCAGAGAAATGCAATTCCAGATGACTCTGAGATTCCATCTCACACCTGCTTGAATGTCTAAGATCAAAAACTCAAATGACAGCACATGCTGGTGAGGTTGTGGAGAAAGGGGAACACTCCTCCATTGTTGGTGGAAGTGTAAGCTGGTACAACCACTAAAACTTGAAATACCTCTGCCTTGGGACCCAGCCATACCACTTCTGGATATACATCCAAAAGATTCCCCACCAAATCACAAGGAAGTTTCCTCATCAATGTTCATAGCAGCCTTACTTGTAATAGCTAGAAACTGGAAACAACCTAGATGTCCCTCAACTGAGGAATGGATTAAAAAACTGTGGTACATCTACACAATGGAATACTACTCTGCCATCAAAAACAACAAAATCCTGCAATTTGAAGCCAAATGAATGGAACTAGAGAAGCTCATTCTGAGTGAGCTAACCCATACTCAGAAGGATGCACATGGTACTATTCACATATAATCGGATTTTACCCATATGGTACAGGATAACTACACTATAACCAATGCACCAAGGGGAACAGGAACATAGACTTTGTTTCCATTCAATGAGACACTTTGCCATAATGGTGCTGCCTTGTAGGCTCCCAGAGGAGGCTCTTGGCCCTTCTATGACTGCTGAACTAGGATGGGGGACTGTTATGTAGTGACATTCTACTCCAGAGGAGTGAGATGGAAGGGATAGTGGGTGGAGGGTGAGAGGGTAGGACTGGGGTTGGGTGGAAAGAGTTCACTGAGGTGGAGATGTAACCTGAAGTAATAAATGAATATTAAAAAAAGAAGAGCTTCTAATTTTTTTGAATTAATTTTGTATTCAGCCACCTTGCTGAAGGTGTTTGTCAGTTATAGGAGTTCTCTGGTGGAATTTTTGAGGTCATTTATGTATACTTTCATATCATCTGCATATAGGGATAATTTGACTTCTTCATTTCCAACTTGTATCCCGTTGATTTCTGTTAGTTGTCTTATTTCTGTAGCAAGAACTTCAAGTACTATGTAGAAGAGATATGGCAAAAGTGGGCATCCTTGCCTTGTTACTGAGTTTAGAGGAAATGCTTTCAGATTCTCTCCATTTAATTTGATGCTGGTTACTGGCTTGCTGTATACCACCTTCATTATTTCTAGGTATGGTCTTTGTATGTCCATTATCTCCAGGACTTTTAGCATGAAGGGGTGTTGGATTTTGTCAAATGTTTTTCCAGCATCTAGTGAGATTATCATGTTTACTTTTTCTTTCAGCTTATTTATATGGTGAATCATGTTGATAGATTTTCATATGTTGAACCATCCCTGCATTCCTGGGATGAAGCCTACTTGATTATGGTGTATGATACTTTTGATGTGTTCTTGGATTCGGTTTGAGAGTATTTTATTAAGTATTTTTGCATCTATGTTCATGAGGGAGATTGGTCTGAAGTTCTCTTTCTTTGTTGGGTCTTTGTATGTTTTAGGAAACAGGATGATAGTGGCCTCTTACAATGAGTTTGGCAGTGTTCTTTCTGATTCTATTTTGTGGAAGAGTTTGAAGAGTATTGGTATTATCTCTTATTTGAAGGTGTGGTAGAATTCTGTGCTGAAACCATCTGGCCCTGTGTCTTTTTGTTTGAGAGATTTTTAATGACTGTTTCTATTTCCTTAGGGGTAATAGGGCTGTGAATCTATTAAACTGATCTTAATTTAACTTTGGTAGGTGGAATCTATCAAGAAAATTGCCCATTTCACTTATCTTTTCAAATTTGGTGGAGTATAGTTTTTTAAAGTAGGATCTAAAGATTCTCTGTATTTCCTCAATATCTGTTATTTCTGATTTTGCTGATTTGGGTTTTTTCCCTCTGCCTTTTAGTTAACTTGCCTAAGGGTGTGTCTAATTTGTTGATTTTCTCAAAGAACCAACTGTTGGTTTCATTGATTCTTTGTATTGTTCTTTTTGTTTCTAAGTTGTTAATTTCAGCCCTACGTTTGATGATTTCCTGCCTTCTGCTCCTCTTGGGAGTGTTTGCTTCTTTTTTTTTTTCAGTTTTCCAGTTCTGCTGTTAATTCACTAATATGAGCTGTCATGATTTTCTTTTGGAAGGTACTTAGTGCTTCAAAAGTGCTATGAACTTTCCTCATAGCACTGCTTTCATTTTGTCCCATACATTTTGGTATGTTGTGCCTTCATTCTCATTAGATTTTAAGAAGTCTTTTATTCCGTTCTTTATTTCTTCCCTGACCCAGTGGTCATTCAGTAGAAATTTGTTCAGTTTCCATGAATGTGTAGGCCTTGTATTATTTCTGTTGTATTTGAAGTCCAGCTTTATTCCATGGTGGTCTAATAAGGTGCAAGGGGTTATTTCAATTTTCTTAAATCTGTTGAAGCTTGCTTTGTGTCCAACTATATGGTCAATTTTGAAGTAGGTTCCATGCGGTGCTGTAAAGAAGGTGAATCTTTTTGTGTTTGGGTGAAACGTTCTGTAGATATCTGTTAGGTCCAATTTGTTCATGACTTCTGTTAGGCTCATTATTTCTCTGCTTGGTTTCTGTCTCAATAACCTGTCCATTTTTGTGAGTGGGGTATTGAAGTCTCCAACTACTAATGTGTGGGGAACAATGTGAGTTTTAAACTTTAGAAGGGTTTCTTTTACAAATGTGGGTGCCCTCCCTTGTATTTGGGGCATAGATATTCAGTATTGAGATGTCATCTTGATTAATTTTTCCTTTAACAATATATAGTGCCCTTCCTTGTCTTTTTTGATTAACTTCAGTTGAAAGTCTATTTTATTTGATAATAGGATGGTTACTCCAGCTTGCTTCCTGGATCCATTTGCTTGGAAAAACTTTTCCCACTCCTTTACTCTGAGGTAGCATCTATCTTAGTGAGTTGCGTTTATTGTATGCAGCAAAATTTTGGGTCTTGTTTATGGATCCATTCTGTAAGCCTGTGTCTTTTTAGAAGGGAGTTGAGTCCATTGATGTTGATGGATATTAATGACCAAAGTTTGTTGTTTCCTGTTATTTTGATGTAGGTGTTCGTTGTGCATTTCTTTTGGGTTAGCTGCAGTGGAGTTTTTTGCTTCTTCTCTTTTCTTGGGTGTAGTTATCTTCTCTGGGTTTGAATTTTCCTTCTAAGATCTTCTGTAGAGCTGGATTTGTGGGTAGATGCTGTTTAAATTTGATTGTATCATGTATCTTGTTTTCTCCATCTATGTTGATAGAGAGTTTTTCTGGGTATACTAGTCTGGCCAGGTACCTATGGTCTCTTAAAGCTTGTAGGATGTCTGCCCGGGCCCTTCTGGCTTTTAAACTTTCTGAGGAGAAATCAGGTGTAATTCTGATGGGTCTGTACTTATACATTACTTGACCTTTTTCTCTTATGGCTTTTAATATTCTTTCTTTCTTTCTTTTGTACATTTGGAGTTTCAATTACTATGTGGCAAGAGGAATTTCTTTTCTGATCTAATCTGTTTGGTGTTCTGTATGCCTCTTGGAATTTTTTTTTAATAATTTATTTTTTATTTCTTCAAGTTACATCTCAATCACAATCCCCTCCCTACTCCCCCCTCCAGTCCCACCCTTCCACCCTCCTCCCCCTCAGCCCCACCATCCTCCTCCCTTCTTTTTTTTTTTTTTTTAGTTTAAGGTATTTATTTTTCCCCCCAACAGCTCTCCCTTTCAGTCCAAATAATGGTTCTTTTTCTTATAACTATAAATACAATACAAAACAACAGAAATAAATAGGCCACGATTATAAGAGTTATATGGCTTAGCATACATTCCCAATGTCCAGTCCATATGTATTTGGCACCTGACTTTAACATTCTACTAACTAACCATCTCCATGAGTTTAAAGTTCTATATCTAACTCAGCTTTCATACTAACTCGCCTCATAATTTTAAAAATATCTTCTTAGATCCAGAACACCCTCTTG
>CAJQZJ010004752.1:7125537-7148821 GCA_907164525.1 Lophiomys imhausi
CTTAACTTAAGATTTTTTGATATCGAGACATGTCAGCTCCTGACAGCCTCTTGGAATTTTATCGGCATCTATTATTTTAAGTTTGGGAAGTTTTCGTCTATGATTTTGTTGAAGATGTTTCCTGGGCCTTGCAGTTGGGAGTCTTCTCTTTCATCTATGCCTATAATTCTTAGGTTCTGTCTTTTCATTGAGTCCTTCATTTCTTGAATGTTGTGGGTGAGAACTTCTTTAGATTTCTCATTTTCTTTGGTTGATATACTGATTTATACTGATTTCTTTAATTGAATCTTCCACACCTGAGATTCTATCTTCCATCTCTTGTGTCCTATTTTTGATACTCGTATCTGTAGTTCCTGTTTTCTTCCCTTCATTTTCCACCTCCAGCACTGTTTCTGCTTGTGGTCTCTTTATTGTTTCCATTTCCAATTTCATGTCTTGAAAGTTTTTAGATATTTTATACATTTCCTGCTCCAATTTAGATGACTTTGTCTGCCATTCATTCAGATCTTTCATAGCCTTGTCTCTTTTCTATTCATATTTGGCTGAGTTGGCTTGGTGGTCTCTAATGGTGTTCTCCATTGCTTTCATTTGTAAAATTGAAAATTCTTTGTATTCTTTAAGAGATTTCACTTCTTCTTGTAAGGACTTTATCAATTTCCTAACTATATATTTGTCATCATATTCGTGTGTTTCAGTTGTGGTGGGATGGTCAGGGTTTGCTGTATTAGCATCGCTGTATTTTGTTGGAGTCATACTTCCCTGATATTTGTCAGATTTGTTTTTTCGCTGGCCGTTAGCCATCTGGTTGTCCTTAGCTGATTGTTCCTAGTGTCTTCTGGACCTGATGCTAAGGATGGGACTTTGTTGTATAGGCTGTATAGTCTTGGTGGTCTATAGCTCAACACAGGCTAGGTGGGGTCTTGTGTTGGGAGCTGTATTTCAGTGGGCCCCCTGAAGTTCACCCACTCCAGTTGTGTCCCCACTGGGAGCTCAGGTCGGGGTTAAGGTTGGATGTGTTATTCCAGCCTGCAGAGTCCCCTGCTGCTAGTTTTTCTGGCTAGAGTGTTATGTCAGTAATCGTGTTCCCCTAAGTGTTTGTTTTTTATAGTTCTTAAGGCTAAAGACACCATATCCAATGAGGGCTTCATTCCTGCCTTGTAGGGAGCTGCCTTTTCATCACCTTCCAGTATGCCCTGGAAAACAATATCTAGTCTCATGTAAAACCACTAATTTCATTGTGCAGATTCTTCTTCACTGCCTCTACCTAGTTATTACCCATTGTTCCAGCTCCCAGTGGAAGTTAAAGTTTCAGTATGTTATTCCAATGTGAAGAGAATACCACAATCATACATTCTAGAGTAACTACAGTTTATAAGCCTCTAAAATCCATGACACTGTAAAAGACTACATTTTTTACATACACCCATTTGCTAATTTCCTTCATATTATATTGTATTCTATTAATACTTCAAAGTCATCTGTTCTTTATTTCTTCCCAATTGTTAAAAAGCCGTTTTGATAGTTTTGAAGTATCTGCCCTCTTCAAAATAATGACCATGCCAAGCAAAATGATGGTTACATTAGCTTTATTAGCTATTCATATTGCTACTTTCTTAGTCAGAGGAATTGATAGACATAAATAATAGCATATATTCCTTTTCACGGGTTAAATTGCTTATCCTTTTGGGAACATTTTGTCAACTTCATTTATAGAATTCTAAATTCCATCCAAGTAAGAAAAAAATGTGATAATTGAAAACTGACTTGAAAAATAAGCAGAAAGATGTTTTCCCCATTGCAGAAATAGACTTTAAACTGTATTGACTTTCCCATTCATTTAACATGCAGGAGCAATGCTGAGCTGTCATCTGGAGGTAAACTATTTGTGACACACACACAAGTAACAGACATGCATCTGCTCTTCAATGCCATTATGAATGAAACAAGAACAGTGTTCCAATCTTCAAATCTGAATCATATATTACATAGGAATTAACCACAAGAACTGAGTCAAGATATGTCCTAGAAAAGTGACAAGCACTTCTAAGCCATAAAACATATACTATAAAAAAGACATTGGCACTTACTTGATCTTTACAAGAGGTTCATAAAATTCCCAAATAACCTGAACTGAAGAAGTTCGTTATTGCATGTTCAGTTATTTTGACAGAATTTCATCATTGAAAAAGTATATTTAATATGTATAGTTATTGGGACTCGACAAGATGGAGGCAATAAACTCAGACACATTCTGATCATCAGAAAGACTGACTGGACCATCGCAAAGATATACTTCTGCTGAGTGGGGAAAATAAGGAACTCTGTACTGAACATATAGACACTGGAAGAACAGAAACACCAGACATGGGAGACAGAACACTTCTCACTGGGAGACAAAGCACTTCCCACCTCAGAGGAAGAGCCAGCAGATCAGATCTTTACAGGATGCCAGCTGGCAGCTTCATTCTCCACACAGAGGGCCTTTTCAGTTTCCTGAGTCCACAAGTTCCGTGTAATGTTCTGACACTCAAAAGAAGACCAGCAGAGCCACTACGGTAAGGCTGAGGATGATTCTCTCTGAATTTGCAACATGGCGGCATCTGGCTGACCAGTGACTAGGGGATTGAACTAACAGGCTCTGAGCTTCCTGGAACCCAAGCACTGTGGACAGGATATAGACTACATATTGAAACTCCCTGCCTCCTCCCTCACCTGGCCCCTCACCTGGGCACTCCACTGGACATACAGGGTACAACATCTGCATCTCATCCCAGAGCAGTAAAGCAGTTCTGGACCATTGTATGTTGCTTGAGCAAGTAGGCTGCACTGGACCACAGAGATTTTAGATAGAGATGCACATGTTGATCCTGAGACCCCCCTGAAAGTAGCTTGGTAGGACCATAACCAGAGTCCTGACATCCTAGCTACAGGGAAACTGTTAGAAGTCCTGCAAACTCAGGCAGCCTTCTCAGGAACACAGCTCTTCTGGCAAGGAAAAGGTGGCTGAGCTTCCCCTGAGTCCAAGTACTGTAGACACCTCATGAATCCCATATTGGATCTCCCTGCTTGTGCCCACTTTGGCAGAGCTCTCAGTCTACACCTTCAGTCTACAGCATCTAGCTCTTGGTCCAGAGCAGTAAAGCAGTTCTGGACCATTGTGTGCTGCACTGGACCACAGAGCTTCTGACTGAGAGACACAGGTTGAAATTGGGTTCCCCTTGACAGCAACCTGGGAGGACCACAACCACAGTCTTGACACCTTAGCTATAGGAAACTGATTGAAGCCCACTGGGTCAGGCAGGCTGGACTGGAACACAGTGATTCTGGCCAGAAAAAGGAAGCTGAGCTTTCCCAATCCAACCACTGTTGACAAGGTGGGAATTCCACATCAAAACTCCCTGCTATCACCTGCCTTTCCCTTAGCTGAACACCAAGGCTACAACACAGAGGGCTCCAAACCTGGAGCAGTGAGACAACCCCAAACAATTGCTCACTGCCTGAGTGATGTGGGCTGTGCCAGATCACAGTGCTTCTGGCTGTAAGGCAAACACTGAACATGAGAGCCCCCTGAGAGCATCTTGGGAGGTCCATGATAACAGTCCTGACACAGAAGTTGGATGGGAACTGCAGTTCTACACTACAGTTTGTGACCTGCCAACTACCACCGACATCACTAAGAAGACCAGATGGATTTCAGGAACCTGCAGGTGGGAATAACACATTCCACTCTAAGCCCTGAGCTGAGTACCCAGGTGGGACACAACAGGAAGGGGTGATCTGTGAGAGGTCCACTGAGAACCAGACCCTAACACAAGGCCCCTTCCAGCCTGTGGACAGCTACAGATCACCAAGATTATATGGCCTCTACACCAAAGCTGCATCCTTGGCATCAAGTCCAGAAAGTAAAAGGAATAAACAGCTATGGACAACCAGATGGTTAAAGGCCAGCAAAAGAACAGAAATGTTGAAAGTCAGGGAAATATGACTCCAACAAAATTCAGCTATGCTAGTACAGCAAGTTCTGACCACTCCACCACAGCTGAAACACATGAAAATGATGACATCTATACTTAGGAAAATGATAGAGTCCTTACAAAAAGAAAACAAATCACTGAAAGAATTTAAAGAAATCATAATTTTACAAATGAAAGCAATGGAGAATTCCATTAGAGACAGCCAAGCTAACTCAGTCAAACAAGTGTGGGAAAGAGAGAATGCTATGAAACATTTGCAGATAAAGACATTCAAAATGGATAAAACAGTTCAAGACTTGAAATTGAAAATGGAAGCAATAAAGAAAACACAAGCAGATACAATCCTGGAGGTGGAAAACCAAGGAAAAAGAACAGGAATTGCAGACATGAGTATCACATAAGGATACAAGAAATGGAGGACAGAATCTGAGGCATGGAAGAATTTGATTGAAGAAACCAGTACAACAACAAAATAAAATGAGAAATCTAAAAAATTCCTTACCCACAACATCCAAGAAATCAAGGACTCAATGAAAAGATGGAACCTACGAATTATAGGCATAGATGAAAGAGAAGACTTCCGACTTCAAGGTCCAGGAAATATTTTCAACAAAATTATAGAAGAAAATTCTCCAAACCTGAAGAAAGAGATGCTAGAGGCACACAGAACACCAAATACATTAGTCCAGAAAATAAATTCCTCTTGCCAAATAATAACTGAAACTCCAAATGACAAAACAAGGAAATAATATTAAAAACTTTAAGGTCAAGTAACATATAATGGCAGACCCTTTAGAATTACACCTGACTTTTCCTCAGAAACTCTAAAAGTCAAAAGGGCTTCAGAAGGATGTCCCACAAGCCCTAAGAGAACATAGGTGCCAGTCCAGACTACTATACCTAGCAAAACTTTCTATCACCATACATGGAGAAAACAAATATTCCAACACAAAACCAAATTTTAAAAATATCTATCCACAAATGCAGTTCTACAGAAGATCCTAGAAGGAAATTTCCAACACATAGAAGATAACTATACCCAAGGAAACACAGGAAACAAAAAACTCCACTGTAGCTCAACCAAAATAAACACACAAACATACAACTGCCACCTACATAAAAATGACAAGAAATAGCAACTATGGTCATTAATATCTCTCAACATCAATGGATTCAACTGTCCAATAAAAAGACACAGGTCTATAAAATGGATCCCTAAATAAGACCCATCATTTTGCTTCATACAAGAAATGCACCTCACTAACAAAGATAGATTCTACCTCAGAGTAAATGGCTGGGAAAAGGATTTCCAAACAAAGATAGATTCTACCTCAGAGTAAATGCCTGGGAAAAGGATTTCCAAACAAATCTTCCCAGGAAGCAAGCTGGAGTAGCCATTCTAATATCAAATAAAATAGACTTTCAACAAAAATTAATCAAAAAAGATAAGGAAGGATACTACATACTAGTCAAAGGAAAAATTCATCAAGATGACATCTCAATGCTAAATATCTATGCCCCAAATACAAATACACCCACATTTGTAAAAGAAACTCTTCTAAAACTTAAACCACACATAAATCCCCACACATTAATAGTTGGAGACTTCAACACCCCACTCACACCAATGGACAGGTCATCGAGACAGAAAATACTGGGACTAACAGAGGTCATGAACCAAATGGGCCTAACAGATATCTACAGAATATTTCACCCAAACACAAAAGAATACACTTCCTTTTCAGTACCACATGGAACCTTCTCCAAAACTGACCATATAGTCAGACACAAAGCAACCCTCAACAGATGCAAGAAAACTGAAATAACCCCGTGTAACTAATCAGCCAACCATGTATTAAAGCTGGCTTCAACCGACACAACAGAAATAACAAAAAGCCTACACATTCATGGAAACTGAACAGCTCCCTATTCAATGACTACTGGGTCAGAGAAGAAATAAAGAAGGAAATCAAAGACTTCCTAAAACCCAATGAAAATGAAGACACAACATACCAAAACCTATGGGACACAATAAAAGCAGTGCTAGGAGGAAAGTTCATAGCACTAAGTGCCTTCCAAAAGAAAATTGGGACACTTCATATTAGCAACGTAACAGCAGAACTGGAAGCCCTAGGAAAAAAGAAGCAAATACTCCCAAGAGGAGCAGAAGTGAGGAAATCATTAAACTCAGGGCTGAAATCAACAACTTAGAAATAAAAAGAACGATACAAAGAATCAAAGAAATTATGCGTTGGTTCTTTGAGAAAATCAACATAATAGACAAACCCTTAGCCAAATTAACTAAAAAGTAGGGTGAAAACACCCAAATCTACAAAATCAGAAACGAAAAGGGAGAAATAGCAACAGACATGAAGAATATCCAAGGAATCTTTGGTCTTAGTTCAAAAACCTGTACTCCACAAAATTTGAAAACTATGCAAAATGGACAATTTTCTTGATAGATTCTATCAACCAATGTTAAGACCAGGTTAAGAAACTAAACAGTTTTAAACCCCCAAGGAAATAGAAGCAGTCTTTAAAATTCTCCCAACCAAAAAAAGCACAGGGTCAGATAGTTTCAGCACAGAATTCTAACAGACTTTCAATGAAGAGCTAATACCAATACTCTTCAAACTCTTCCACAAAATAGAAACAGAATGAACACTGCCAAACTCATTCTATGAGGCCAGAGTCACGCTGACACCTAAGCCACACAAAGACCGAATATAGAAAGAGAATTTCAGACCAATTTCCCTCATGAACATAGACATGAAAATATTCAATAAAGTACTTTGAAACCAAATCCAAAACACATCAAAAGTATCATACACCATAATCAAGTAGGCTTCATCGCAGGAATGCAGGGGTGGCTAAACATAAGAAAATCCATCAATGTAATCCACCATATAAATAAGTTGAAAGAAAAAAAACATAATCATTTTGCTAGATGCTGAAAAAGCATTTGACAAAATCTATCACCCCTTCATGTTAAAAGTCCTGGAGACAGCTGGCATACAAGGATCATATCTAAATATAATAAAGGCAGTATACAGCAAGCCAGTAGCCAACATCAATTTTTTTTAATATTGATTTATTACTTCCAGTTACATGTTCATCACAGTGCCCTCTTTCCACCCCTCCCAGTCCTACCCTCCCACCATCTACCCACTATCCCTTCCATCCCACTCCTCTGGAGTGGAGTGTCCCTATATATCAGTCCCCAGCCCCAGTTCAGTAGTCATATGAGGGCCAAGAGCCTCCTCATACACCGTGGGCCTATAAGACAGCACCACTAGGGCAAAGTGTCTCATTGAATGGAAACAAAGTCTATGTTCCTGTTCCCCTTGGTGCATTGGTTATAGGGTAGTTATCCTGTATTATATGGCTAAAATCCAATTATAAGTGAATAGATGCCACGTGTATCCTTCTGAGTCTGGGTTAGCTCACTCAGAATGAGCTTCTCTAGTTTCATCCATTTGGCTGCAAATTTCAGGATTTCGTTGTTTCTGATGGCTGAGTTGTATTCCATTGTGTATATGTACCTCAGTTTTTAAATCCATTCCTTGGTTGAGGAACATGTGGGGTTTTTTCCCAGTTTCTAGCTTTTACAAATAAGGCTGCTGTGAACATAGATGAGGAAAATTCCTTGTGATTTGGTGAGCAATCTTTTGGATGTATATCCAGAAGTGGTATGGCTGGGTCTTGAGTTAGAACTATTTCAAATTTTCCTAGATATCACCAGACTGATTTCCGTACTGACCAACATCAAATTAAATGGAGAGAAACTTAAAGCATTTTCCCTAAAATCAGGGACAAGGCACGGATGTCCACTCTTCCCACATCTCTTCAACATAGTACTTGAATTTCTACCTAGAACAGTAAGACACTACAGGAGATCAATGGGATACATTGGAAAGGAAGAAGTCAATGTATCCCTATTCCCAGATGATATGATGGTATACATAAGTGACCCTAAAAATTCTACCATAGAACTCCTACAACTGATAAACACCTACAGCAAGTTTTTTTCTCCCTAGAAGAGGAAAAATATGTAAACATGGAGAGAAAAGTAAAATGTCTGTTTGATTTAACATGATTGTCTAAGTACAAAAATTTCTGAAGAAAGATGCAAATATAGTGATGTATAGGTTTGAGGTTTAATATATAAAAATGAACTGTTTAAAAACCCTTTTAAATATATATATTTTTAATTTTTAATTGACAACTAATAACATCATTTTCTCATTACATTTTCTCCTCACAATCTATCCCATACCTCTTCCTTGCAACTCCTTCCTTGAGCCCCAACTCCCTCTCAACCTCATAGTTTTGTACTCTTAATTAGTATTGATACAAATATATGAGTAAATACATAAATACCACCTGCTGATTTATTTGGTGTATGTATATTTCAGGACTGACCACTTTGTATTAGATAAACAGTTTCCTCTTCTCTCAGTAGTTACCAGATTTCTATAGTTCTTTGTCTAGGTGTGAGATGCAGTAAGATTTTCCTTCTGTGTTAATATGTCTCTTGTTATTGTCATTATTCCATTCTTGTTTAGGTAGTCATATTGTTTATGTATCATTGTTGTATCTTCCCTGTCATTTCTAGGAGACAATCTAACAGAAAGCTTCCTTGTCTTCTATGTCTTAAAATATTTCCATCCTGTCTTCCTCAACATTTCTTGAACCTTACAAATAAGTGCTGTGTTAGAGATATATCCATTGAGACTAGGCTGGTCACAATCAATTGGTCCCTATATTATGACCAATTGTAATTTTTCATAATTGTCTCTGTTAGATGAAAAGAAAAGCTTCTTTGATGTAGATTGACAGCTATAATTACTTGTTGCTATAAGACAGGCCTTAGAATACAGTTAGGAAATTTGCTGGTCTAGTAAAGTGATACTATTAGCTTCTTCTTTATGATCTATAGCTTAATAACCCTGGGTAGTTGACTAGGTTTCTAGTGGTAGGTATGATTCCCCTCCTGTTGGGCAGGCCTATGTTCAATAAGACAAATATTGGCTACCACCAACATATAAGTAGTACTAGTGTGCCTTTAGAGATATCTTGTCCTATTTGTCATTGTTCATAGACATCACAGGTGAATAGGAATATTGATTACTTCCTATTCTTGGTGGCTTTCAAATAAATAATTTCTGGTACCGTGAAAGCAAGACTGGAAGGAGAATTTCAGGATAAATTCAACTCAAAACTTCCAAGTCCTATGTCTGAACCGTGTGGTCATGATCAATAGAGATGTACTTTCAAACTCTTCAGAAGCAACCAAGGACAACAACAATAACCTATATTGTTTTATGAGCCACTTTTCACTACTGTAACTAACAACTTGAATAGTAGTTTCGCATGCCAGGCACAGGATTTTTTATTAAATAGTTCATGTGTTTAGTGAAGAGCATTGTCAACCCAACTGGCATAATTTCACTATATATCTCTTTATATAATAGCACTGGATCTTTGACATTTGAAATTTAAAAGACAATATAATAAATAATAAGAAGTAATTAAATCTTTAAGTCTAAATCTATCACTTTTTATATACAAGGTACTATGGAAAGAAATTAAATACAGTATATTCTTTTTGTTACTAGAAAGATCACCCTTGATAAAGTACTCTTGTTTTTTAACTGGATTTGTAGATTTAATGCAATTATAACTAATATAAAAAATTTTCTTTGTGCACATTAGTAAACAAATTCTAGGTTGATAAGAAAAAAATAGTCAGATTATCCATAATGAAAAGCACAATACTAAAGAATAAGACCAAAATTAAACATATGAATTAAATTACCCAATTTCAAGAATTGCTAAAGAAGAATTCCACAGCTAGCTGAATAAGTGACCATGACGTACCTGGACATAGTTGATACCTCTCCATCGCGACTTATACAACCTTGTGTTCAGCGAACATCCTGAGGACTGAAATATTTTAAGAACCACAGGACCAGGAATTCTGCTCTGAGATTCTGCCGTTTAACTATGCCAGATAAGCTACATTGATAAAATCTCACTAACATAGCAACCTAAGTAAGACATGAACAATTCTAACAACTGTTGACATCCCGAGCAGATAGGAGAAATCTCACACCTAGAAAAATATCTACATCTAACAAATAACCAGTAAGAAATGTAGAAATAGTCTTTCCCAGGATTGAGCACCTTATTTGTTATCTAAAACTGTGTGGTAAGAACTAGAAAGATACAGACACACAAACCTGAACAGACTCAGAGGTGTGTTAATATGTTTATGTATTATATACATATGTAACAACAATTCTTAAAGAGAAGGCCATAAATTTGGGGGGGATTGAGTGTAGACATCAGACTGGGAGGTGAAAGGAGAGGGAATGGAGAAATGATGTAATAAATTAAAAACAGATATTGATCTCACATCTTTCTTTTTTTAATTTATTTTTTATTTCTTCAAGTTACATATCCATTGCAATTCCCCCCCTATTCCCCCTCCCAGTCCCACCCTCTTCCCTCTCAACCCCCCATCCCCTTCCTTATTTTTTAAGTTTAAGTTATATCTTCCACCCCGCCACAGCTCCCCCTTTCAGTCAAACAAATGGGTCTTTCTCTTATAATAATAAATACAATACAATACAACAGAAATAATTAGGCCACAATTATGAGAGTTATATGGCATAGCATACATTCCCAATGTCCAGTCCATATGTATTTGGCACCTGACTTTAACATTCTACTATCTAACCATCTCCATGAGTTTAAAGTTCTATATCCAACTCAGCTTTCATTGTAACTTGCATCTCAATTTTAAAAATATCTTCTTAGATCCAGAACACCCTCTTAATTCCTAAACAACTCAAAATTTAACTATGAGACTCTAGCTATCTAGTCTTCAACTACTTCAGATACCTGAGAGGGATAAATATATCTGGTTATACAGGAAGTGCAGGGCCAGCAGCTTCCAAAACAAAGAAATGACATACCAGAGGCTGCCTGGACATTTCCCAATTTTTCTCCATTCATTACAGCATCAATCTTCAGCCATTTTGCCCCATTTCTCTGACAGACATTGATTGTAAAAAGGAATTATGAAGGACTTGCCTACCCTGTCTTGGCAGAGCTAGGCTATCGACTTACCTGCTTCCAAGTTTTGTCCTGTTTGGACAGCATTCTGTCTACAGTTGAAGCAAGGGATTTTTTTTTGCCAAGAGATAGGCTTGCCACTGATTCAACCATCTCCAATTGAAGATTCTTCGATGCTCATCTTCTGTTCGGAGTAGAATAGGGGGTGCTGTCAGGAGCTGACATGTCAATATCAAAAAAAAAAAAAAAAAAACTTAAGTTAAGAAATCATCTTTGAATGCCATATTCTGCAGATCTCTTGAGGTTTTTGAAGACCACCTATCTATCTCTTATATTTGGATAAGCAAATGTTGCTTGTCTCTTAGCAACTTGATTTCTGATTAGCTTAGAAAATAACTGTGACAGACTGTCCTAGTATCTAAGAAAATAAAATGTTTGAATGACTATCAGTTTGCATTTCTTAATTATCCTAAATAGTTTATGACAGTTGGTAGCAAAAGGCCAAAACTTCGCATTACATTTTTAAGCATTACCTAGGTACAATGCCTTAAAATTAGTTACCCTTAATTTTGTATCAATATACAAAGATCAATACCAATGTGGCCAAATAAAATCTTAATTTTGTATCAATATACAAAGATCAATACCAATGTGGCCAAATAAAATCTTAATTTTGTATCAATATACAAAGATCAATACCGGTGTAGCCCAATACAATCTTAATTTTGCATCAATATACAAAGATCAATACCAATTTAGCCAAATATAATCTTAATTTTGTGTCAATATACAAAGGTATAAGGGCATATTCAATAATTCGTCCTTTTTTCTTGATCATTCCTATATTATGTCTATGTCCCATTTTTTCTCAAGTCTTTTCATCCCTACATAGGAGAGAAAGAAGGACACAGAAAAGAAAAAGAGAGAAGTCCCTGGGTCTAACCTCCAAAACCTATTTAACAAGACTGTTTAACAGTTTGTAATCTCTCCCCCAAATAACAAAATTTTCTATTATCTATCAAATAACCAAAGGGGGAGAACACCCTCCCCCCCTTCTGGGGATGGGATGTGGCTCTCTTAAAATGACTTCCTGCTGATTTGGGATATAGTGAACCTGTTTGGGGCCCAAATAAGAATGGAAAAATGGTTACAAATGTTAATAGAATCATTTGATATTCAGTCCTTTTGTGCTCAGCTATTTAAATGTCCGAATGATGTTTGTAGTCAGAAGCTGAACTTCAGGGCTTTTCTGAAGTTCTGGCTGGAACAGTCTGTAGAGCTGAACAACCTTAGTGATTTTGAGTTGTTGTGGTTGTAGACTTTTGAGGAAACAGCTATTGAGGAAGTCTGCAAGGTTGGATAGTCTAGGCTACTTATCTTCTTTGGTGTCTGATCTGTTTTCTTCTGAGGTTTCAGTTGTCCATAGATTCCTTAGATGGATGCTTTAACTCTCCTGGAAAGATAAGAACAGAGCCCTACCCTAATCCTAACTCTGGGACACTACCTTTTTTGGGGGAGGCGGGTCAGGTAATATTTTTCCTGGAGCAAATTCTCTATTTAGAGCTTGCTTTGTGTCAGGCTGGCCTTGAACTTTGAGATCTGCAGGTTTCTGTCTCTAGTGTGTTGGGATTAAGGGTGTGTCCTCAAATGAAGGGATTAAGGGTGTGTACCATCACCACCCTGTTCCTTGTAGCTCTAGAATTTATTAGACAACTAACTCTATAGTGATCCTCCTGTCTCTGCAGGAGTTAAAGACATGGGTTAACACCACACATTTCATATATTTTACCTTAGCTCCAAATTTTTCAACTCTTGGAGGTTTAGAAAACCAGGTTGAACTGAAGTAACCTTTAATTTATTTACAGTCTTTTAAACCCCTTACCTGCTTTTTAATGCCAAACCATGAAAATATCCTTTATACTTACCCCCCCCCCAAAAAAAAACTATTAAGCTTTCAAGTTTGTGTAAGCTATGTGGCCACTTGCAGTCTCACATTCTAATCTGAAATGAAGGCCATTCCTTTCATGCCTGTAAGGCAAGTATACCTTTGGTAAATTATAATTTGAAAATTTTATATATTTTTATTATTTTTTAAGATTATTAACTCTTTTCTTAAAATAGTATTTTTTTCAAGTTACTTCTAGAACATAGTTTCTTCCCTCCTTCCTTTTCTTCCTCCCTTCCTCCCTCTGTCCCTCCTACCCTCCCTCCCTCCTTCCATCCCTCTATCCCTCATTGTTCCTCCACTTGGTAGTCTTCTTTTCCTCAGATGAGGTGGGCCCCCACATATCATACTCCCTCAGATCTTCAGTCATGTGAGGGCCAAGAGCTTCCACTTGTACTGGGGCTTGATATGGCACACCATCTAGGGTAAGATGTTCCACTAACCTTCAGCAGATTCCATGACTCACTGGTGGGTGAAATTTTTCCTAGGATAGATATGCTAGGTTCCTATCTATTTGAGCTGTGGGTTGTAGAATAGTTATCCTGTGACTTATGGTTAATATCCATTTATAAGAGAATACATACCATGTTTACCTTTCTGGGACTGAGTCAACTCACTTAGGATGAGCCTTTCTAGTTCCATCCATTTAGTTTCAAATTGCATGATTTCCTCTTTTCTGATAGCTGTGTAGTATTCCATTGTATAGATATACCACAGGGTTTATCCATTCTTCAGTTGAAGAACATCTGGGTTGCTTCCAGTTTCTGGCTATTACAAATAAAGCTGCTACGAACATTGTTGAGGCAATGTTCTTGTGGTTTCGTTTAGAATCTTTTGAATATATGCCCAAGAGGGGTATGGCTGGGTCTTGAGGTAGAATTATTCCCAATTTTCTAAGATATCTCCAGATTGATTTCCAAAGTGGTTGCACAAGTTTGCACTCCCACCAGCAATGGGGGAGTGTTCCTCTTTCTCCACATCCTCACCAGCATGTGCTATCATTTGAATTTTTGATCTTAGCCATTCTAACAGGTGTCAGATGGAATCTCAGAGTTGTTTTCAGTTGCATTTCCCTAATGACCAAAGATGTTGAGCATTTCTCAGGTGCCTGTCTGCCTTTAGAGATTTTTCTTCTATGAATTCTTGGTTTAGCTCTGCACCCCATTTATTGATGGGGTTGTTTGATTATTTGGTGTTTAATTTCTTCAGTTCTTTATATATTTTGGATGTTAGCCTTCTGTCAGATGTTGGGTTGGTGAAGATCCTGTCCCAGTCTGTAGGCTGCTGTTTTGTTCTAAGGACAGTTTCCTTTGCCTTACAGAAGCTTTTCAACTACATGAGGTCCCATTTATTGATTGATTGTTTTAGCGCCTGAGCTATTGGTGTTCTGTTCAGGAAGTTTCTACCACTTTGTCAAAAATTAAGTAACTGTAGGTGTGTGTGTTTATTTCTGGGTCTTCAATTCGATTTCATTGGTCAACTGGTCTGTTCCTATATAAGTACCATGCTGTTTTTATTACTATTGCCCTGTAGTACAGCTTGAAATCTGGGATGGTGATACCTCCAGATGTTCTGTTATTGTACATGGCTGATTTAGCTATTCTGGGTCTTTTGTTATTCCATATGAAGCTGAGAATTGTTTTTTTCAGATCTTTAAAGAAATGAGTTGGTATTTGGATAGGAATTGCATTGAATTTGTACATTGGTTTTGGTAAGATGGCCATTTTTATTATGTTGATCCTACCTATCCATGAGCAAGGTAGATCTTTCCATCTTCTGATATCTTCTTCAATTTCTTCAGGGACTTGAAGTTCTTGTCATACAGGTCTTTCACTTGCCTAGTTAGAGTTACCCCCAGGTGTTTTATATTATTTGTGGCTATTGTGAAGGGTGTTGATTCTCTTATTTCTTTCTCAGCCCATTTATCTTTTGTGTAAAGAAGGGCTACTGATTTTTTTGAATTGATTTTATATCCAGCGACCTTGCTGAAGGAATTTATCAGCCCTAGGAGTTCTCTGGTGGAATTTTTGGGGTCACTTATGTATACTATAATATCATCTGCAAATAGGGATACTTTGACTTCTTTTCCAATTTGTATCCCTTTGATCGCCTTTAGTTGTCTTATTGCTCTAGCTAAAACTTCAAGTACTATATTGAAGAGATACTGAAAGAGGGGGGAGCCTTGACTTGTCCCTGATTTTAGAGGAAACGCTGTAAGTTTTTCTCCATTTAGTTTGATGTTGGCTATTGGCTTGTTTTAAATTGCCTTTATTATGTTTAAGTATGGTTCTTGTATGCCTGATCTCTCCAAGACTTTTAACATGAAGGGGTGTTGTTTTTGTCAAAAGCTTTTTCAGCATCCAATGAGATGATCATGTGGTTCTTTTCTCTCAGCTTGTTTAGGTGGTGGATTACATTGATGGATTTTCTAATGTTGAACCACCCCTGCATCCCTGGGATGAAGCCTACTTGATCATGATGTATGATACTTTTGATGTGATCTTGGATGTGGTTTGCAAGTATTTTATTAAGTATTTTTGCATCCATGTTCATAATGGAAATTGGTCTGAAATTTTCTTTCTCCATTGGGTCTTTGTGAGGTTTAGGTATCAGGGTGACTATGGCCTCATAGAATGTGTTTGGCAGTATTCCTTCTGTTTCTATGTTGTGGAAGAGTTTGAAGAATATTGGTGTTAGCTCTTCTTTGAATGTCTGGTAGAATTCTGTGCTGAAACGATCTGGCCCTGGGCTCTTTTTGATTGGAAAATTTCTAATGACTTCTTCTGTTTCCTTAAGGGTTATAGGACTGTTTAATTTGTTTACCTGTTCTTGATTTAACCTTGGTAGGTGGAATCTATCAAGAAAATTGTCCATTTCATTTAGATTTTCCAATTTTGTGGAGTACAAGTTTTTGAAGTAGGACCTAACGATTTTTTGAATTTCCTCAATGTCTGTTGTTATTTCCCCCTTTTTATTTCTTATTTTGTTGATTTGGGTATTATCCCTCTGCCTTTTAGTTAGGTTAGCTAAGGACTTGTCTATTTTGTTGATGTTCTCAAAGAACCAACTCTTGGTTTTGTCGATTCTTTGTATTATTCTTTTTGTTTCTAAGTTGTTGATTTCAACCCTGAGTTTGATAATTTCCTTTCCTTTGCTCCTCTTGGGAGTGTTTGCTTCTTTTTGTTCTAGCTCCTTTTGGTGTGCTTTTAGGTGGGTAGTATGGGAACTCTCCAGTTTCTTTTTGAAGACACTTAGTGCTATAAACTTTCCTCTGAGCATTGCTTTCAATGTGTCCCATAAGTTTGGGAATATTGTGTCTTCATTTTCATTGAGTTCTAAGAAGATTTTAATTTCTTTTTTTATTTCTTCCCTGACCCAGTGGTCATTGAGTAGAGAGTTGTTCAATTTCCATGTTTTTGCAGGCTCTCTGTTGTTTTTGTTGTTGTTGAAGTCTAGCTTTATTCCATGATGGTCTGATAAGTTACAGAGGGTAATTTCAGTTTTCCTGCATCTGTTGAGGCTTGATTTGTGACCAACTGTATGGTCAATTTTGGAGAAGGTTCCGTGAGGTGCCGAGAAGAAAGTGTATTCTTTTGTTTTGGGGTGAAATGTTCTGTAGATATCAATTAGGTCCATTTGATTCATGACATCTGTGAGGTTCATTATTTCTCTCTTTTGTTTCTGCATCGTTGATCTGTCCAGTGGTAAGAGTGGTGGGCTGAAGTCTCCCACTACTGATGTGTGAGGTTTAATGTGGGATTTGAGCTTCAGTATTGTTTCTTTAACAAATGTGGCTGGTCTTACATTTGGGGCATAGATGTTCGATATTGAGATTTCATCTTGGTGGATTTTTCCTTTGATGAGTATGTAGTGTCCTTCCCCATCTCTTTTGATTAATGTTGGTTGAAAGTCCAATTTATTGCATACTAGAATTGCCACTCCAGCTTTTTTCTTGGGTCCATTTGCTTGGTAAATATTTTTCCGGCCCTTTACTTGGATATAATGCCTATCTTTTGTGCTGAGGTTTGTTTCTTGTAAGCAGCAGAATGTGGGATTCTGTTTTCGCATCCATCCTGCTAGCATGTGTCTTTTTACTGGGGAATCGAGTCCATTGATGTTGAGAGATATTAATGACCAGTGATTGTTACTTCCTGCCATCTTGATGTTGGTGGAAATAGTGTATGAGTGAGCTTCTCTTCTTTTGGTTTTCCTGCAGGCATGCTATTGCTTCCTGTACTTTCTTGTATGTAATTAACCTCTTTGGGTTGGAGTTTTCCTTCCAACATCTTCAGTAGGGCTGGATTTATGCATAGATATTGTTTGAATTTAGCTTTGTCATGGAATATCTTGTTTTCTCCATCTGTGTTGATTGACAATTTTGCTAGGAATAGTAGTCTGGCCTGGCATTTGTGGTTTTCTTAGGGTCTGCAAGACATCTGTCCAGGCCCTTCTGGCTTTTAGCGTTTCTGAAAAATCAGGTGTGATTCTGATAGGTTTACCATTGTATGTTAATTGACCCTTTCCCCTAGCAGCTTTTAATATTCTTTCTTTGTTCTGTACATTTAGTGTTTTGATTATTATATGTTGGGAAGGTTTTCTTTTCTGATCTAATCTATTTGGAGTTCTGTAAGCTTCTTGTACAGTTATGGGCACCTGTTTTTTAGATTTGGGAAATTCTCTTCAATGATTTTGTTGATATTTTCTGGTCCATGGAGCTGGGAATCTTCTCTTTCTTCTATTCCTATTATTCTGAGATTTCATCTTTTCATTGTGTCCTTGATTTCCTGAAGGTTTTGTGTCAGGACTTTTTTAGATTTGACATTTTCTTTGACATATGTACCAATTATTTCAATTTTATCCTCTGTGCCTGAAATTCTTTCTTCCATCTCTTGTATTCTGTTGGTGATGCTAATGTCTGTAGTTCCTATTCTTTTCTTAAGGTTTTCCAGTTCTATGGATGTCTTGGATTGAATTTTCTTCATTGGTTCAACCTCCCTTTTCAGGTCTTCCATTCCTTTAAGCACTTTATTCATTTCCATCACCTCCTTTTCAGTACTTTGTTGTTGCTCTCTGAGGTATTTGATTTCCTCCCTTAAGCCTTCTATTATTAATATAAGTGTAGGATTAAGGTCATTTTCCTTTGTTTCAATCATATTCAGTTGTCCAGAGTTGTCTGTAGTGTTATTGCTAGGATCTGGAGACATCCTATTGCTTTGTTTTTTTTTTTTTTTACCCTGTTCTTGCGCTGACCTTTTGTCATCCGATTGACCCAGGTGTTGTCTGTTTGTTTCTTTTGTCAGTTGACATTGGTGCTCAGGAAGACTCCCTGCCCTGGGGGTTGGCTGATCCTGAGATCCTGCTGTCCACCTCCAGATGGTGGGCAGGTTCCTGTAATAGACTGCTCTCAGAGAGGAGACTGACTACTCTCCTCAACTGGTTGTGACCCAACTGGACCAATATACAAGGGATTGGAGTCAGGAGGGGGCTATCCTCTGAGGACCTGGGAGCTGGCAGGTCTCCTCAGATAGGCAGGTAGAGTTGTGATTGGGCCGGTGTTCTCCCCTCAGTGACACAGTTTATCTGGTTCAGCAGCTATGCTGACCGAGCAGGCAGGGAGCTCTACCCAAGATGGGTGCCAGCCTCAGTGTGCCTGTTGCTGACTACCTCAAATGCTTGGGTGCTAAGGTGAGTGACCCGCCCCAATATTTGTGGAGAACACACAGTCAACGGCTATGTTTGCAGTCATCCTTGGCTCCTAATTGCTTTGCTATGACTGGGTTAGGTCTCTCTTCCTGTCAGCCACAGTACACACTGTGATGCCATAGTGGAAACTCCGGAAAAAAATAAAAATCTTATTTACCTTTGCTCTGTGGTCTGGCTGTTTTTCCCTGTTGGGTATACAGGTCTGTGTGCAGGCTGGATATCACGCAGACAGGCAGGGCCACTGATCTGTGACTGGAGTCTTGGGCTGAATCCGCTCATGGGCTAGATCTGCTCTAGCAAGCTCTCCTCTCCAGATCGGTGACTCAGCTGACTGATCTCAGAGGGGTGTTCCCGGGGAACTGTGTGAGCTTTTTCACATAGTGACCAGTCTCAGTGTTCGCTGTGGGAATTCAAACCCCGTCTATGTTTCACAGTCGGCTAGGGGACCTCACATTCACTCCACAGTGACTAATCTCATTCACCTACTACTCAGATACAATGCTCTATGGTTGGCATTATCTTGGATCCCCTCTCTCACATCTTTCTTAAAAAAAACAATTAGAAAATTATAAAGGAGAAATAGATTCATAAGTAAATAGGTTAACTTGGGGCTTATATTATATAACAAACAAACATTATTCAAAATGAAATAAAATTAATTTGACGTAATATATAGAACTGTAAAATTTGTAGGGAAATTGCAGAAAAATCTAATTGACAATGGATTTTGCAATGGTACTTTGGATGTGATTATACACCCCCAAGCTCTGGGCCATACTATGATATTAAAATTAGCAACTCTTCATTTACGGTGAAAAGAGAGAGGGCATATATGACTAGGGCAAGAGATGTAGTACCTAGCAATGCACAGTTAACTTTAAGGATTTGTAGTCATCTGCCTTGAAGTCCTTGCAGAAAATGACAGATGTGAAGCATTCATTTCTATATAGCAGCATTTGAAGAAAGTTTGCTCTTGAGGAACTGATGATAAATGGGAATGATCAGGTTTTATCTAGAAGTTTGTTGTGACATTGGAATTATAGAGACAAAGTCTTAACAAATCAGCTCTGTTAATGTCTAGGTACTGATAGTTAACTAAGGTAGTGGTCTAAAGATCTAAATATCAGAAGACTCAAAGAGATGTCTTTGTTTCAATGTATTTATCACTTTATACCAGAGATCTTACCCAATGACTACACTCACTAGACACTTCCTCCACTAAAAGAGACAAGGATATACTGAAGAATAATCAGGAGTATAATGGAAAAGATTGTGGCTCTGCAGAGAGAGTCAGTCCTATGAAGTATCTTAGTTCCCAGGTTTTCCTGTGTAATAACTGACTAGAATGGCAGAAACTGAGAAGGCCAAAAATATAAAGTAGCTTTTACTATCACAGCAGTAGCTAACTAGCAACCAGACTCAGAGCTATAAGAAATCTGTGGCAAAGTCACAGACTTCAAAATGCTCTAAAGGGCAATAGAATCATATAACCAGTGAATATGATGCTTAGTTCTTAACAATCATAGAATAAATCAGGACTGAACTGTGAAAACAGTCAAAAATGAAATCCTAAGAAAGAGAAGAAGAAATGAAGGAGAAAGGGAGGGAGAGAGGAACTAAAAGGAGAGGGAAGGGAAAGAAAGGGAATGTTGAAAGAAGAAAATTCTCCACACTTTCCAGAATTAAATCAATGTTCAGGTACAATACTCACAAGTAAGTAATAATTGAATTTCACTTGAGGACATTCACAAAATTTAATTATAAGCACATATTTTGAGTTTATAAATCACAGAGCAACAAAAGAAAAATTACAAATATACTTAGAAGAAAATACTAATTATTTTACATCCTTCAATAATCTGTACAACATGAATTTAACCTAATCCATAAACCTGACACTAAGTGATTTATTTAGAGATTGTACTTAGTAACTCTCATAAATGCCAACAGCAAGGTGCCCCTGCTATGAAGCATGAGTAAATTCGAGTGGCACAAGGTGGAGGCATCAGCAGACCACCGATGGCCTTTCTCATCCTGGCAAATCTACATTCAGCTGAGGTTGTCATTTCTGACAGAAAAACAATCTTTCCTTGACATTACAGAAAATTGTTTCACACCAAACAAAATAAAAGTGAAAGTGTTATACGTGTAAAAGATAGCCCTCATTGAATCTACTATCCAGATTGAAAGACTACATCCTATGCCTTGTAAGATAAATTAGAAACAAGTTTCTCAGAAATGCCTCTAAAAGCATTCATCAACAGTTGGTCAGAGTAATAACAATAATTATAAATTATCTTTATCACTTAATTTGCCTTTATCTTTTTTCTCTTATTTACATCATCATCCCTCCTCCATTAATTTTGTTAGAAAGTGAAGAGTTACTCAGATTATTTTCTAAATAAAATGCCTATATTCCAGTTTTATTTTAGAACACTTCAATATAACTCATATAATATTTCAAAATATTTCAAAATGTGTATTATAATTTCATACTCACAAGCTTATACCAATGAATAGATAAACACAGCAAAACCACATTATTACTTTTTATAGACCTTGAATATTGTGTTTGTCAAAGCCTAGGCTTCTAGCAGTCACATAGGGTAAAGGAACAAATGAGTCTACCTCTGATCCTAGCAATGGGAAACAAAGTAGAATCCCTCCAATCTATTACAAATGCAGATATGATATAATTAGATCAACAAATCAAGCAGAGAATTTAAATTTCAGATGGAAGACAATGAAGATGGTCACCATTACTCATGCTGAGAAACTGATCCTAGACAGCACTGGCATTAGATGAACTAGGATAAGAGCAGGAACATAATAGCCAGCACAGTGGGACGACATTACACTCCCCAACAAACTCGAGGAAACATTTTAAGAAAAAAGAATTAAAACTAAAAAGTGGAATGAGGAAGACTGGCTCCTTCTACTTAAATGAGAACAGAACTAATTTGTGCACCTTTAACATAATTACCTAAATGTTCTTACATAAACAAATAAGCAGAACATATGTATGAAATTTTATGGACTGTACCTTATGGACTGTACCTTATGGACTGTACCTTATGGACTGTACCTTATGGACTGTACCTTATGGACTTACAATTTTATTCTATATCTTGTCCTTATGCATATGAGGGATTATCGTCCACCTTCATGTATCAAAGTTTCAACATCTCAAAATTTATTATTAATTCTAAAATCAAATATTCAATGTGTATTATATTTAAATATAAGAAGAATAATTGAAAGATGATTTTTAATAAAACAGTATAAATGTATTATATTTTCAAGTTGCAGTTGTCTCATTCATACTTTATTTTTCTCATTTCAGAGTTTATACTTCTAATTCCTTTTGAAAATCCAATAAAAATAATGTATTATATTATAGTTTTAGATAGCTATAGTTTCTTTAAAATGTTATTTACACTTGATCCTAAGTATTTTAACTTATAGAAAGTTGTGTGGTGACTGTACATAGGACCAGAAAATAGTTCAGATCAATAACTGCTTTAAGGTGAAAAAATCAAACTTTTATATTTTTTAATTATTTAAGACTTTTAAATTTAAATATATTTTTATAAGTTTCATCCATCCCCCTATGTCCTTTGAGATACTCTCCCACTCCCTACACATCCTACTTTAAGTTATCTCCAAAAACAAAAACCCAGTGCAACAACAAAAATCAAGAAAACACAATAAAACCACACCCAAAAAGAAAACAAATAAATAAATAAAAACCCTAACAAATTGTAACCAAATAAAAGCACAAAAAATAAATGTTGAGTCTAATGAATGTTGGTCAAATACTCCTGAACATGAAGCCTGTCCTGGAGTGGAAGATCCAATGCCACTCTGTTGGGGAAAACTCCCAGCAGCTATAAATGACAGTTCAGTTAACCTTTACAATGCTGGGGTAATGGTGGCATAAAGCTTGTGCAAGTAACCAACCAATAACTAATTTGACTTAAGTCCCACTCTATGAGACGGAACCCATACTCGACACTGCTTGGAATATGAAGAAATTAAAACTAGAGAGAGAGTCCAGGGACCTAGAATAAAACCAAATAAAATATAGCCGGGCGGTGGTGGCGCACGCCTTTAGTCCCAGCACTCGGGAGGCAGAGACAGGCGGATCTCTGTGAGTTCGAGGCCAGCCTGGTCTACAAAGCGAGTCCAGGACAGCCAGGGCTGTTACACAGAGAAACCCTGTCTCGAAAAACCAAAAAAAAAAAAAAAAATATATATATATATATATATATATATATAGTGTGATAAAATGACTCCCAATGATATTCTGCTACACTTATATACCAGTGCCTTTGTCAACTACAATCAGATAACCTTCTTCCTGCACCAGATGGGCAAAATTATAGAGACCCACATCCAAACAATATGCAGAAAGTGAGAGACCTTGTATCAGTCAGACCTAAATGGGATATCTCAATCAAATGCATTCCCCCAGATTTCAGGGAACCTCTCAAAAGAGGAGGTGGAAAGATTTTAAAAGTCAGAGGGGAAGGAAAACACACACACACACACACACACACACACACACACACACACACACACA
>CAJQZJ010004752.1:7163821-7221035 GCA_907164525.1 Lophiomys imhausi
TAAATCTAACTTATATTAACCTATCAGCCCCTACAAGTACCACTTCTGTCCCAAATTAAAAAGTTAACACTAATAATTTTAAGACATTTCAAACTTAAGACACATGAAGGTCTAACCTACCCCACAATCTGAACAGCCTGCACAATTGTTAATGTTTCTCTCCAATTTGGCTTTCCCAAGATTCCATCAGGTCATTTAGTAGTCTTTTTCATAGACTTAAAAGCATATGAAATACAAATTCCCTTGTTTGTGGCTTTTACCTAAGCAAAATGCAATCTATCTTTCTTCTTTTCAAGAGGGATGTTAAGGCATGGGTGTATCATGATTTTTTTCCCCTGTTGCACATTCTTCTCAGCATAGATATTATGTTTGGGAAGACTGATCAATCCTAATACTTTTAATAGATGGCATCATTCTTTTTAAAGCTGAATTGTTAGAAAGTTGATCTATGAGTCAAGACATGAAAATAAGGAGTGTCTTTTTAAATATATAATATTATCACTATTATCTTAATAACACATGTTAACTCAGAAAAACAACAACAACAACAGCCCCCTGCTCTTTGTAACTAGCATATGTGAGCATTTCATGGAGGCAGGAGCACTGACACATCTCAATTTCCTCAGTGACTGGAATTAAGGCTTCAAACACTGCAAACTTCACTTGTCTATCCCTTTCTTCTTCCCATATTAACCATTTATTTCTACTGCTTTGTAAACCTGTGTCTCATTATTGTCGTTTATTTTCTTTGACAAACCTTATTTTAGGTCTTCATCACCCACACTGTCTTATTAAGCCCTCATCCCTCCCCCCACCCGCAACAATAAAGAATGAAAATTATTATAATACAAAGTCTTCTGTGGTGAAAATATAAACTTGAAATATCTTCCATTATTAGGAACAAGTAAGGAAATTAGAAAGTTTCCTTCTTATTCTGAATTCCATACTCCTTAGGTATCCTCTCTCCAATCCTTCCCTGTCCCATCTTTCTCTGGCTTTGAAAAAAAATATTTTAGACCCCCAATTACTGACACCAACTTTGATTTCTACATATGTGTAAGAATATCTGATATTTTCTTTCCTTATCTCATTTATTTCAACTAATATAATATCCTCAGTTTTGTCTGCACTGCTAAATAAAATGAAAATTATTTTATATCCGAATGGTAGCCCATCAAGTATAAGCACTGAACTTCCTTATATTTTTGGTTGTGAGCCTATATCCTTTAACAGCTGAGCCATCTCTCCAGACCCACTAAACTTTTTTAATCTATCCATGTACAAGTGGACACAAAAGGTGATTCCATATCTTTCTACTGGAAGTTAATCTTCTTGAATACTATGGAACATAAAAACACTCATTGAGAGCACTATAATTCACAGATATTGGCAAGAAAAGAAAATAAGTTGATCAAATAATGTAACATGAGACACTCAACAGGATTCTCTAGGCAGAAAAATGAGCCTACTATGCATGAAAAACAATATACTTTGTCTCCACATGTTAGTTTTTCTCCAACTCTCTACATACAATAATTTTACCTACAATGACTAAAAGTGCTTAAAAGTTCTTAACATGATACCTATTTCTCATTCCTTCTTTTTTTATTAGTTTGTTTATTTTAGATTCCAATTGCCATTCCCCTTCCTCCTCCCAGTTTGACACTCCCACCCTCATCCCCATACACTCCCCCCAACCCATTACCAAACCACTCTAGGATACCAAATTGCATCATGACTAATTGCCTCCCCTTCCGGATCTAGAGGGAGGCAACCTTGTCCAAGTCAGAGGTAGTCCCTGCTCCAATTGTTAGGGGATCCACTTGAGTACCAAGCAGCCCATCTGCTTCATATGTGTAGTAGGCCTAGGACCAGTCCATGCATGTTCTTTGGTTTTTGGTTCAGTCTCTATGAGCTCCCTTCATTTTAACACTTGCTGCTACTTAGTTTCTAAGGTTCTTCCTAATTGTCTTCAATTCTTCTTGATTTGACTTTTAAGATGTAATAAATACTGTTTATCCTATCAGGCATAAAATGTTACTAAACTCCTTTAAATAGTGGAATGACTTTAACATATGTACTTTGAAATGTAGACAAAAAGTAAATTTCTAAATGAACTTAACAGAATGGTTCTATCCCCAATTCTGTGGCCCTTTTAATGTTCAATCAGCATTTATATAAACTGGCTGCAGAATTTCCTGGATTCTATCAAAGAATGGAGACCAGCATTAAAAAATGAATTAGGAAATTTATTATGTAGGTAACCAAGGCTGAACTGTATTTTATATAGACTTTCTCTGGTAAATCTTCCACAACTAGAGTTTTAGAAGGCTAGAGTTCAGAGAGTGGTGGCTTTTTAAGCAGGACTGTGTAGGGAGGAATTGATCATTGTCTTTGGAAGCTGTTTTCTGAACTATGGGTGCTGCTGATATAAAACAACCAGAGACCTGGACATCATTGACTGGACAGTTTCCACAAGCATTTGAGAATGGGTGCTACCTAAGTAATGTAATGGATTAATGCTGTCACTGGTAGGTGCTTGCTACAATGGGTGGAAATATTCAGCTTCTCCATAGGAATCCAAGCACTTAAAATATTTTCATTTCATACCTGCAGATTTCAAGATCTAAAGGTAGATAACAACTTCTAAAATCTCTCTCATCAAATCAGAAAATTCTTTCTTAGAAGCCCTAAGTATCCTTATTCTTGAATGAGAGTCTGTAGTCTTAAAGATTCTGCATGTTAGTTGGTTTATTATTGTTCATTTTAGAGCAAATCAATAAAAACAAGAAGTGGCATCATTTGATTGATATAAACTGGTTCTTATCCTGGAACTGCAAAGTAGGAACTGGATAGAGTGAGTTGGGCATTGAAAAACCTTCCCTGTAACTTTTCCCTTCTTGCAGGTTGTCAGCCTTACCTTATCAACACATCTCACATGGTTGGCAAATACCTGCCTACCTTTCTCTCCAATAGGAGAAACTAATAAACTTCAGAGACTGCCTTTAAATATTATTTTGGTACAGTAAAGCCAGATGTAATTCCTCAGAAGCATTCCTCAGAAAGATTATCTGGAGTCATCTCTGAAATTTTAAGTACAGAATTTTAATTAAAATATTTTATACTTATAGTAAGTGTTGTGACTTGAAAAAATGTTGCTGAGACCCAGGCCTGGACCCTTGAGGGCAGAGATGAAATGGCACAGAGTCAATGACACAGACTCTAGAACTCAGGCAAGTGGCAAAAGCAGACTCATTTATTCTAGGAAGAGTATGCCCCTTTTCTATGTCCCGCCCAGGATCCCATTGGTCCCTGGACTGCAAGCTGCTACTGTGGCTCTTCTCATTGGCTCATGTTTCTTCACCTGGTATGGTATCACCAGTCTCCTGGCATGTCCAAGTAGGTCTCAGACTGGCTCTATGTGGAAGCCCAGACATGTTTGGTAACAGGCCTTGTTCCTGTTCAGCAGCAGGCCTCATCTCTCCTACATATCCACCCACCTTTTTGTTTTTATTTCTATTTTTACTAAAACTTAGTGAAAACCAGAGTTCTAATGCTCTGATCTTATTGACCCTACCTCAGAGACCACAAGTATAATGGTCTGTGCCTATCCAGGAAAGAAACCTGCTTCTGACATGTCATTTATATGCTTGACACATGCTTATAGCAAAGGTCAGCCAGGGAAACTTTGAATGCTGGCCAAGAGCCTAGCAATGGACGACATCAGACCAGATGACAAATGATCTTAAATGGTGAACAACCATGGTGGTGTTGAGAGTTTCGAGAGCTTATGGTACGCTGGAAGGGGGTTATAAAGGTTTGCCCTATTTCCATAATAAACCAGTCTGCTTCCACCTCTTGCCTGGCTCACAAAGTCTGTGTCATTAATTCTGCACCATCTTGCCCTGGCCCACAAGTGCTCCAAGTTGAGGTTACTGCAACATCAGAAAAAATAAGCAAGAATACACAGTGAAGATCTTTCATGAGATAGGTCTTTAGAAATGAGAAAAACTTAGCCAGGTGGCAAGAGGCTTTCTAACACTTCCAAGTAACTCCGCAGGTGGAAGTTAATAGTACTGTGAGAAAAAAAAGGGATCCAAGATGGTGGCGGCCTGCTCAGACATATTTTGATAACGGGAAACAGCCACAGGGTGGCAGGTGTTGCAGGACGCTGTACAAACGGGTCTGGGGGGCTCGACCCCCCCCCAGGTCTCACCCAACTACCCAGGGACCACTGGGAGTCCCTGGGCAGGACGCTCCCTCCCACTCTTAGACACCCACGGAAGCCACTGAATCCGGGAATCAGGGTCCCCCCTTCCCAAACCAGGATCCCCCCTCCCTAAACCAGGAGAGACACGCCAGTAAGTTCCAATCTAATACCCAGCGGGCAGGGCAGATTCAGACCCCATGCAGAGATAATCTCCAGCCTGCTGGGAACCCTCAGGTCTCGCACAGATCATCCCGCTATCTGGCGAAAGGTTGCAACCCCCATGGAAGTGCAATCAGTTCGGCTGCAGAGTGCCATCAGGCTGCAGATTGTAACCCACTGCGTTACATGGGAGCTTAGTCGGCTGTGATGTCACTTGCTAGTTTCTAGACCTGGGCCATGGGAACAGCAAGGCTATTGAGGGTGAAGGCAGATTTACCCACGACAGAGGCCAACCCTGGGCAAACTGTGAGGTATTTGCAATTGCAATCTATCGGACTTTTTTACTAGTACTGGCCCTTTCAGCAGGGAACCACAGCTTACGTGTACACAGCTCCACCCCCTGGATTAGTTAGGTCTCCACCTAGGAGGGGGGGCTGTATGACTCACCTTACAGGGGTGGAGTAAGGCAATTCCACTCCTACACCAAAGCGCCTACTTTGGACCCAAGTCCAGAAGACAGCTAGAAATTTCCAATGCCTGGAGGCCCCAGACAAAAAACAAACAAACAAACAAACAAAAACAAAAACAGAGCAAAAAGACTCCAACAAAAGAAAGCAAAGCTATTTCATCCAGCCCGGACCACCTCACCACAGCTGAAACACATGAAAACGAGGACAATTCTACATTATGGAAAGTGATAGAGTCCCTTCAAGAGGAACTTAAATCTATGAAGAAATTCAAAGAAGCCACAATTGCACATACAAAAGCTATGGAAAACACCATTAGAGAACTTCAGAACAAGGTGGCTCACCTTGAACAAGAGAAAGAGAGGGCAACAGAAGACTTCCAGGCAAAGACAATCAAACTGGAGCAGGAAATGTACAAAGCAAATAGAATCAATCAAGACATGAAAATGGAAATGGAAACAATAAAGAAAACACAGTCAGAGTTAAAAATGGAGATGGAGAATCAGGGGAAGAGAATAGGAACTATGGATTTGAGTACCAAAATGGGATTCAATAGATGGAAGACAGGATCTCAGGCATGGAAGATTCGATGGAAGAAATCAATACAACATCCAAAGAAAATGAGGAAGCTAAAAAAATCTCTCACCCACAATATCCAAGAAATCAAGGACCCAATGAAAAGACGGAACCTAAGAATTATAGGCATAGAGGAAAGAGAAGACTCCCAACTCCATGGTCCAGGAAATATCTTCAAAAAAATCATAGAAGAAAACTTCCCAAACCTAAAGAAAGAGATGCCAATAAAAATCCAAGAGGCTTAGAGAACACCAAACAGATTAGATCAGAAAAGAAACTCCTCTCGCCACATAATAATAGAAACTCCAAATGTGGAGAACAAAGAAGGGATATTAAAAGCTGGAAGAGAAAAAGGCCAAGTCACATACAATGGCAGACCCATCAGAATTACACCTGACTTCTCAGAAACTTTAAAAGCTAGAAGGGCCTGGACAGATGTCCTACAAGCCCTGAGAGTACATAGGTGCCCAGCCAGACTACTATACCCAGCAAAACTCTCTATTAACATAGATGGAGAAAACAAGATATTCCATGACAAAATCAAATTTAAATAATATCTACACAAAAACCCAGCCCTACAGAAGATCCTAGAAGGAAAATTCCAACACAGAAAAGATAACTACACCCAAGAAAACAGAAGACATAGAAACCTCCACAGCAACTAAACAGAAACAAACACAAGACGACCAGCTATACCAAAATAATTGGAAATAGTAACCCCTGGTCACTAATATCCATCAACATCAATGGACTCCACTCACCAATAAAAAGACAAAGACTTACAGACTGGATCCGTAAACAAGACCCATCTTTTTGCTGCATACAAGAAACACATCTCACTAATGAAGATAGACACTATCTCAGAGTACGTGCTGGGAAAAGGTTTTCCAAGCAAATGGACCCAGGAATCAAGCTGGAGTAACCACCCTAATATCAAACAAAATAGACTTCCAATTGAAATAAAAAAAGACAGAGAAGGGCATTACATACTCGTTAAAAGAAATATTCCTCAAAAGGACATCTCAATATTGAACATATATGCCCCAAATACAAAGGCATCTACATTTATAAAAGAAACACTTCTAAAACTTAAATCGCACATCGATCCAAACACTTTAGTAGTGGGAGACTTCAATACCCCACTCACAACTATGCACAGATCATCAAGATAGAAGCCAAACAGAGAAATAATGAGTCTAACAGAGATCATGAACCAAATGGATCTAACAGATATCTACAGAACCCAAACACAAAAGAATACACCTTCTTCCCAGTACCTCACGGAACCTTCTCCAAAATCGACCATATATTTGGACACAAAGATAGCCTCAACAGATACAAGAAAATTGAAATAACCCCTTGTATCTTATCAGACCACCATGGAATAAAGCTGGAGTTCAATAGCAAAAGAATCAACAGAAAGTCTACACTCACATGGAAATTGAACAACTCTTTACTAGAGGACCACTGGGTCAGGGAAGAAATAAGGAAGGAAATCAAAGACTTCTTAAAATCCAATGAAAATGAAGACACAACATACCCAAACCAATGGGACACAATGAAAGCTGTGCTATGAGGAAGATTCATAGAACTAAGTGCCTTCAAAAAGAAAATTGTAACAGCTCATATTAGCGAATTAACAGCTAAACTGGGTGAATTGGAAAAAAAGAAGTAAACATTCCCAAGAGGAGCAGAAGGCAGGAGATCATCAAACATAGGGCTGAAATCAACAACTTAGAAACAAAAAGAACTATACAAAGAATCAATGAAACCAAGAGTTGGTTCTTCGAGAAAATCAACAAAATAGACAGACCCTTAGCCAAATTAACTCAAAGACAGAGAGAGAAAACACAAATCAACAAAATAAGAAATGAAAAGGGAGAAATAACAACACACATTGAGGAAATCCAGATGGCTTTAGCATGAAATTCTACCGGACCTTCAAAGAGGAGCTAACCCCAATTCTCTTCAAACTCTTTCACCAAATAGAAAAAGAAAGAACATTGCCAAACTCATTCTATGAGGACACAGTCACACTGATTCCTAAACCACACAAAGACCCAACAAAGAAAGAGAACTTCAGACCAATCTCCCTCATGAACATAGATGTAAAAATACTTAATAAAATACTAGCAAACCGAATTCAAGAACACATCAAAAGTATCATACACCATGATCAAGTCGACTTCATCCCAGGAATGCAGGGAAGGTTCAACATTCGAAAGTCTATCAACATCATTCACCATATAAACAAGATGAAAGAAAAAAACCACATGATAATCTCGCTAGATGCAGAAAAAGCATTTGACAAAATCCAACACCCGTTCATGCTAAAAGTTCTGGAGAGAAAGGGCATACAAGGACCGTACCTAGAAATAATAAAGGCAATATACTGCAGGCCAGTGGCCAACAACAAATTAAATGGAGAGAAACTTGAAGCATTTCCTCTAAATTCAGGGAGAAGACAAGGATTTCCACTTTCACCATATCTCTTCAATATAGTACTTGAAGATCTTGCTAGAGCAATAAGACAACTAAAGGAGATCAAGGGGATAAACATTGGAAATGAAGAAATCAAATTATACCTATTTGCAGATGATATGATAGTATATATAAGCGACCCTAAAAATTCCACCAGAGAACTCTTACAGCTGATAAACATCTTCAGCAAAGTGGCTGGATATAAAATTAATTCAAAAAAACAGAAGCCCTTCTTTATACAACAAACAAATGGGCTGAGAAAGAAATAAGGGAAACAACCCCCTTCACTGTAGCCACAAACAACACAAAATACCTGGGGTAACTCTAACCAAGCAAGTAAAGGACCTGTACAATAAGAACTTCAAGCCCTTGAAGAAAGAAATGGAAGAGGCCTTTGGAAGATGGAAAGATCTCCCATGCTCATGGATAGGTAGGACCAAAATAATAAAAATGGCTATCCTACCAAAAGCAATATACACATTCAATGCAATTCCTATCAAAACACCAACACAATTTTTTATAGACTTGGAAAGAGCTATTCTCAACTTCAGATGGAACAACAAAAAGCCCAGAATAGCTAAATCAATCCTGTACAATAAAAGAACATCTGGAGGTATCACCACCCCATATTTCAGGCTGTACTACAGAGCAATAGTTGTAAAAACAGCATGGTATTGGTATAGAAACAGACCAGTAGATCAATGGAATCGAATTGAAGATCCAGAAATAGACTCACACACTTATGGCCACGTAATTTTTGACAAAGAAGCCAAAACAGCACAATAGAAGAAGGTCAGCATCTTCAACAAATGGTGCTGGTCCAACTGGATGTCCATTTGTAAAAGAATGAAATTAGACCCATTCTTATCACCTTGTACAAAATTTAAGTCCAAGTGAATCAAAGACCTCAACATAAGCCCGGTCACACTAAATCTACTAGAAGAAAAAGTGGGAGAAACCCTCGAACTCATTGGCACAGGTGACAACTTCCTGAACAGAACACCAACAGCTCAGGACCTGAGATCAACAATCAACAAATGGGACCTCATAAAACTGAAAAGCTTCTGTAAGGCAAAAGACACTGTCATTCAAACAAAGCGGCAGCCTACAGACTGGGAGAAAATCTTCACCAACCCCTTATCTGACAGAGGGCTAATATCCAAAATCTACAAAGAACTCAAGAAATTAAATGCCAAGAAACCAAATAATCCAATTAAAAAAATGGGGGACAGAGCTAAATAGAGAATTCACAAAGGAGGAATCCCTAATGGCTGAGAGACACTTGAAGAAATGTTCAACATCCTTAATCATCAGAGAAATGCAACTCAAGACAACTCTGAGATTCCATCTCACACCTTTCAGAATGGCTAAGATCAAAAGCTCAAATGACAGCACATGCTGGCGAGGGTGTGGAGATAGGGGTACCGTACTCCATTGCTGGTTGGAGTACAGGCTTGTGCAACCACTATGGAGGTCAGTCTGGTGATATCTTAGAAAACTTGGAATAGCTTTGCCTCAGGACCCAGCCATACCACTTCTGGGTATACACCCAAATGTCTCCTCATGGAATCATAAGGAAGTTTCCTCATCTATGTTTATAGCAGTCTTATTTGTAATAGCTAGAAACTGGAAACAACCCAGATGTCCCTCAACCGAAGAATGGGTTAAAAAACTGTGGTACATCTACACAATTGAATTTTATTCAGCTACCAGGAACAATGAAATTATGCAATTTGCAGCCAAATGAATGGAACTAGAAAAGCTCATCCTGAGTGAGCTAACTCAGACTCAGAAGGATGCATATGGCATCTATTCACTTATAGTAGGATTTTAGCTATAAAGGAGAGGATATCAATACTACAACTAACACACCAAAGGGAACATGGACATAGACTTTTTTTTTCTACTTTTTATTCTTTTTTATCTGTTTGTCTGCTTATTTGTTTGTTTGTTTTTTAGTTCTCTCTCCTGGGCAATGAAACACTTTTCACTGGTGTTACTGCCTTGTAGACCCCCAATGAATGAGGAGGCTCTTGGCCCTCATACGACCTCTGAACTGAGATGAGGGATTGTTATATACGGACACCCCACCCCAGAGAAACGGGATGGAAGGGTTAGGGGGTAAAGAAAAAAATGTGAAGTTTAGGCCTTTTGCTACTAATTGTCATAAACTGTTTAGGATAATTAAGAAATGCTAACTAATAGTCATGCAAACCGGTCATTTTGTTAGGTACTGTGACAGTCTATTATAGTTATTTTCTAAGCTAATCAGAAATAAAGCTGCTAAGAGACAAGCAACATCTGCTTATCCTAATATAAGAGAGAAATAGGGCCTCTTCAAAAACTTCAAAGATCTGCAGAATATGGCATTCGAAGATGTTTCTTAACTTCAGATTTTTTTTTATATTGAGACATATCAAGTCCTGATAGCACCCCCTATTCTACTACAAGTAGAAGATGAGCATCGAAGAATCTCCAGTGGGAGATGATTGAATTAGTCGCAAGCCTATCTCTTGGTAGGAAAAGCCCCTTGCTCCAACTGTAGACAAAATGCTGTCCAAAAAGGACAAAACTTGGAAGCAGGTAAGTTGACAGCCTGGCTCTGCCAAGACAGAGTAGGCAAGTCCTTCATAACCCCTGCTCTACAATCAATTTCTGTTAGAGAAACAGGGCCAAAAGACTGAAGAATCGATGCTGTAATGTATGGAGAGAAAATGGGAACTGTCCAGGCAGCCACTAGTATGTCATTTCTTAGTTTTGGAAGCTGCAGGCCCTGTATTTCCTATAAAATCAGATATATTTATCCCTCTCAGGTCTCTGAGGTGGTTGAAGAATAGATACCTAGAGTCTCATAATTAAATTTTGAGTTGTTCAGGAGTCAAGAGAGTGTTATAGATCTAGGAAGATGCTTTTAAAATTGTGTTGAAAGTTAGTATGAATGTTGAGTTAGATATAGAACTTTAAACTCATGGAGATGGTTAGATAGTAGAAAATTAAAGTCAGGTACCAAATACATATGGACTGGACATTGGGAATGTATGCTAAGCCATATAACCCTCATAACTGTGGCCTAATTACCTCTGTTGTTTTGTATTGTATCTATTATTATAAGATAAAGAGACATTTGTTGGACTGAAAGGGGGAGCTGTTGGGGAAATAAGATATACCTTAAACTTAAAAAAAAAATAAAAGGGAAGAGGATGGGGTGTTGAGGGTGGGAGGGTGGAACTGGAGGGGGGAGTAGGGAGGAGATTGCCATTGAGATGTAACTTGAAGAAATAAAAAATAAAATAAAAGAGGAAAAAAAATTATGAGATTTGTTTCAGATAAATGCACCAATGCCTTTCCTTATGTCATTATTCATGACATCCTTTATGGTCATAAATACATTTATTACACTAGAGGAAAAGAGAAAAACAAAAACAAAATTGTGTGTACCAAACTAGGGACTAGATACAAATATATATAAAATATAGTAATAAATATTATCCTGTTCTTTAAAGGGACTTATGATCACTTCCTCAAATAATATATTTAAGTAATTGAGAATTGAGTTTATCTACAAATTTTGAGGACTTATTGAAGCAATTTTAGTTTACATGAGTATAGAGATCTTGCCATTCATCACCAACTCCCACTGTGAATAGAAACATTATACCAGATATGGAATTATACCGAGAATATGGAGTCATGGTTCATTAAATATCAAATGAAGCCTGGACATTCACATGAAATCATTCACCATATCTCTAAATACCAGAAGACATTCTATTTGTATTGATATACCTTAAAACTAACTTACACCTGCGTTGTAGCTTTGATCTGAGAGTCAAGAAAACAGAGTGATATAGAAATAATGGATCCTATGAAACTGATTCATTTAAAATAACAATAAGTCAAATACTTTTTAAAATGCCTAAAAGGACAGTAAATATTAAACAAAAAAATAGTATTCTGATTGGTTCCTATTATACTATTCTTTGGCTTAATAGTCTGGCTTCTGAAAAAACAAATAGATAAATATGACAGATGATGACTATACAAGTCAAATACTTTTTGATCTTAATGTAAGACCATCTTCAGAAATTTCATACACATCCCAGAATTTTTTGGTATGTCTAAGTAGATAAGTGGGGATCAGAATGCAACTTTGTGGATCCAGTTCTTTCTTTTCACTTTTATTTGGGTTCCAGAGATTGAACTCACACCAAAGAATTGCATAACAAATCCCTTTACCCACTGAGTCATCTCAGCATCCCAAGAAATACTTTGAAAAGGTGAAAGACTTTGTGAGACCAGAAAACGCATTACATATTAAGAAAGATTCTATCAGACTTACTAATGTATAAGATTAGAAAGGAACAAACAACCAAAACTTCAGAAAACTATTACATCATATATTCAACATAAGCAAAGCCTAAGTGTATAGGCTAACAGCATCAGCTGAGATCGGCTAAGTCCTCCACAACTGCAACCATTGTTGTAGCAGGACCTGCAGATTAGATCTTGCCGATTACCCCAAGGAAGGATCTGTCATCTCTAGTTGTAGGAGAGGAAAAATGTGGAAGTTTGATATATTTATGGGTGCTTCAACTTAGTATGCAAATGAAAGAAAAACAAACAAACATGCCTCTGAATCAATTCAAAGGAAGATTTACTGGGGGGAAAAATGGCCAAACCCAGAAACATCTATAGGCTTAGCTGAAAACAGAAACTTCTAGAAGATCAGTTGATTGATTCAGCTGGGCAAGAATACAATATTTGGATTGAAATATATGGATAAGAAATTCTAAAACAGAGGTGTTTAAAGTGGTTTGATGTGAGTGGGCACAAACTAGGAAGACTTCTATATTGCTCACTAATGATCAACAGAAAGCATATAACATAGAAATGTCATTAAATAACACAAGTAGACAGAAAAGACCTAGCCAGTTGATGGCAACTAGCTCTTATCATTGGATGTGATGTTGTAGGTTCAAAGGGTACATCAAACTAGCAACCAGGGTGACAGAACTGTGGTTCTTCTATTTTCTGTTGTATCTCCAGGAAGGGAGATTTCTCTAAATCTTAGATATATTTCTCTCAAAATTTGTAAGAAACTAGATTGCAGTGGAGAATGTAATATACATCAGAACTGTTCGAAAATGAACTAAATATTGCCCTATTTTCAATGAATCCTAACAACGAAAGCATCCAACAAATACTATTGTGCTACATAATTATCACAATGCATGAATAACATCCTTCCCTCTGTCTAGTGCAGTTGAGCTTCCAACAACTGACCCATTAAAGAGTGCAAAAGGACTGGATGCTTTCTTTAATTATGAATTCCAATTCCCATGGTCAAAAGTAGTTAACTGGTGAGATGCTGAAGAGGCTTTCAACAAGACAATTTCACAGCTGCATTCTCCATTCCACAAGCAGTGCTCCCATGAGCACTTTTAAATAAATATCCTATATATATCTCTCCATCTCCAAATTGCTCCCCAGGAAATCCATTATATAATATAGTAAATAAAATAGTTCTTACATGTTACATAAATTAATGTCATCCAGTTCTACTTATAGAAAACTTATCTACAAAAAACACAGATAAATATATATTCGTGTTTATCATGATGGCATACCCAAGACAGAGTAACAATTATTGTAATGATTTTTATCTGAAAACCTAACTTTTTGGTTTATAGCATTAAAAGGAGAAAAATTTCTAAGATCTAAAGTGAAATCACAATAAGGTGATAACTTTAAACATAAAAGAATATAAAAGTAAGTAAAGTATGGATTTAATCCCTTTTTGCCAAATCCATTAATAATATTTTAAGTATCTGTTCTGTTTTCCAAATAAGTTTCATTAAAAATAATCTAAATGCTTGGAACTAAAGTACCAAAAGAACCACTTGAAGTGATGCATACAAAATAAGGAAATATTTTAAAAAGACTACATTTTAAAACAAAATTTTAGTTTTTAGGCAATCTGGTTCAAAAGTGCAATTTACTTATAAGTAAATAGGTAAATAAATTTATAGATAAATGTATGAATTGAATAGTGGTTCCTCACTCCAACTTCTCTGCATTGAATGTACACAAGTCTGAGCTACAAAAGCTTCTGCAAGCATTGATTTTGTTTGTGAAGTTAATATTTACACTTGACTCTCAAGTGCATTCATTTGCCCAGTTCTATTTGCATTTTGGATGGAGATTAACTATCTTGAATTATAGATAAAACACAGAAAAGAAAACCACTAATTATTACCTTAATGTATTGTTTACGATATGACAACCTCCAATAGGAAGAAAACGATGCACATACAGTAAGTGTTATACAAAAATTAGCAAGAAATATTTTTTTTCTGAAATAAAATCTAATTTAATGCAGCTTAGGACAGGCAGAAAAGTAATACACATAATGAGTACATACTGTCTGAGAAGAACTAGGGTATTAGCATGAATGAATCTTGATGGGCACATTATCCTTGCTCTTCCAAAATGGCACCACGTCCTCATATATTTTATGAACTTGTTGAGAAAGACTTCTAAACATTAATCTGTGCTGTAGTAAAGTTATATTACATCAAGTATTTTAAACACTGCGGTTCAGTGTGATTAATCGATGCTTAAACTATTGTGGTGTTATAGAAAGCTAGTGAACTTAACTTCAATAAAAGGAACCAAAGGCTTTCATTATCTTCCCACAATCTATAATTTGGGTTTGTGTGTGCAGGATTCTAAAGATAATTTTAAATGAAAGTAAGTGTTCTAAATTTATTTAGAAATTGTCAGGAGTTTGCATGATCATTAACTCTTGTTTTCTAAGATGGATACATGATGTAAAATTCCAATTATCATCTCAATGAAAACTTAGGTCTTTCTTGCAAATTTCTACAGGAACATTCCTACACAGATTTGTGAATCTGTATAGGAAAAGAATAACTTGACCATTCAGTTGTCAAAACTATTAATTCCTCAAATCATTCAACATGCACAGTCTATGCTCCTCTCCAAGTTTTATCTAAATTTAAACGTTATTATATGCTACAAGCAGAAAGCCTTAAAACAGTTTGTCTTTTCAACACATCTTTTTTAAATACTATACTTCTTTCTATTTCATACGTTAACTATTAGTATATTTTCATTATCTGATTCTCTCATCTGTATTCCACACATCTCCTTGAAAATAATGGAGCTATATCAAGAAATTGATTAATATGGTAGAGAAAGAAACCCCTCAGAGCTGTCCTGACAAACACACATGCACAAGGAGAAGAGGGTAACATATATATAGGGGTGGATATAGGGAGAGTTGAAGGGCAAATTTTGGCTAGATGTGATCATTGTAGATAATTATGCACATGTATAAAATGTGTCAACATGCTCTCCAAGGAGCATAGACTGTGCATGTTGAATGATTTGAGTAATTAATTTATCTACAATAAAATTTAAGACAAATAAAATAAAAAATTATAGATATAGCCAATGAAATAGACCAGTAAAAAATTGAAGACTGATTATATCAAACGCACAAGAAGAAAATAGGAAATAGTGAAAGAGAATAAAGAATATATCCATATAAGTATGAATGTAAAGAAAAATAAATTATCACTCCAATTTTGGTACAGTTTGGATTTCAATTTTAACCATCTGTAATTTTTCATTGAAATAAATGGATATGCTGGTGTCACAAAATTGCTCATTCTATGGTAAATATTCTTATACAATTCTCAAAATAAATCACCAAGTCTAATTTTAATGTGGTAGATGATGGACTGTGGGAAATATACATGATGATCTCAGAATAGTTTTCAGCATATGGTCTTTTACTTTGAATTCATTAGTAAAATGTGTGACTACAAAAGCAGAAAGTAAGTTAAGTTATTTTAATTCAAATGACATACTTCGTAACTATGTACTTTAATAAATTCTGTGTATAAAATAAAGGACAAAAATACTGAACTATGTCTTAATTCTTTGTAATAAGAAAACAAAATATGTAAAGATAACATTTTAAAACAGTATAAATATTTAATGTTTAATATGTTGAAATATATCATGTTGATTAAATAATCATTGCATTCTGCATTGTGGTTTATTAATAAACATTTTCACTTATATAAAATTTAAAATAAATGTCTGAACAACTTCACAGGCATACAATAACTTTTGATCTTTAAAGGATTTTATTAATCTCCTTAGGAAGTCAGTAGTGGAGATGATTTTTTTGGTTGTGAGCCTAGCCTTTAATGGCTGAGCCATCTCTCCAGCCCGGAGATGATTTTTTTAATGCAAACTTTAATCTGTCTCATATTTAGAAAGGATATATTTCACAAATTTTGTCTCAAAATAGTGTAGTTAAGACAGTTAACTAAACTTTGTTATCATTTAAAGATTTTGGATTTCTTTTTTTAGAAATATGTTGTCTCTGGATAAAATTCATACCACACTGTTGTTATCACTATGACTTCTGTGTAGGTAACCTCAGATCTACCCATCCTTGAGTTGTTAAAGAAATGTGAGTTTGCAGAAAAGGCTATGTAGATTTTAGATCTTCATTTATTTGAGACTAGCGTCACAAAAATTTTATGATATACTGTGGAATTATATAAACTTCTTGTATAATATACTATGGAAAATGTATTATAGTGGAATTGAATTTCTCAAAGCCTTTAAGAATAAATTGTGCAAGCATTAGAACAATGGGGAAAAACAATGACATCATACGAAGGTCATTGCAGCCTTCCTGAGTTACAGACTCAGGTACTCCAGGCTTGTCCTCATTGTTGTCTGTTCTGCATATACCTCTCACTTGTCCTGTTCTCTCTGAATGAAGATAAAGGAAGAGTCTATCCAAGACATTCATAAAGTAATTGTCCGGATACAGTGACTGGGACAACTCAGCATCGCAGATTTGTGGGCATTATGTAGCTGTTTCCTTCAGGTTGAAACATTGCATCCTGTAGTGTGGAGGTTCACGAGGATCATTAAACTCAAAAAACATACAAGATTCTGAAAGCTGTTGGAACTCACAAGACACACAAGAACACTTTGCAAAGTAATACAAGAGATTAGTAACTGCTGACTGGAGAAGACAGCCTCCAGTGCCTGCAAACTGCAAAGGAAACTCCAAAGATGCAGTTTTCTCAACTTTTACCCATGTTGGGTGGTGCTTTTTGGTTAAGAAACTGTCCTATCATCCATGTTTGTATAGGTAACCCTACTCCTACACTCTTCTAAACAGCCCAATAAGCTTACTGATTCACCATCTGAACACAAATGGAGTCTTTTCTCTGTCTGAAGTAAATAGAAATATCTCTGCCTGAAGTGAATAGAAATAGTATCCAAATCACAAGGACATCTCCTCATCTATGTTCTTAGCAGCTTTATTTGTAATAGCTAGAAACTGGAAACAACCAGATGTCCCTCAACTGAAGAATGGATTTAAAAAACAAAACAACTGTGGTACATTTACACAATGGAATACTACTCAGCTATCAGAAAAAAAGAAAAAAGAAAATTATGCAATTTGCAGCCAAATGTATGGAACTAGAAAAGATCATCCTGAGTGAGCTTACCCAGACTCAGAAAGATGCACATGGCATCTACTCACTTATAAATGGATTTTAGCCATGTAGTACATGATAACTATCCTACAACTAACACACCAAAAGGAACAGGAACATAATACTTGTTACCTGTTAGTGGGACACTTTTTCCTAACGGAGTTGGCATATAGGCCTCCAGTGCAAGAGGAGCTCTTAGCCTTCTTATGACTGTTGAACTGATGGGTGCTGATAATGTAGGGACACCCCATACGGGAGGAGTAGAATAGGTGGGAGAGGGGAGCGAGGGTGGGGGGGTGATACCAGGAGGGGTGGAGAGAGGGGACTGTGATGGATATGTAACTTGAAGTAATAAATAAACATTAAAAAAAGAAATAGTATCACTAAAAACCCCACATAACAGTAAGCCAGTGCCATCACCTAATTCTCACTTTCAAGGTTCATTTGAGATCTTTTGACATCTATTTAAGCTTTTATTTGTCTGATATTTTCCTATGATGGGATGAACCTCATAGAGGATACAAATTACTATTTTTCACTATCTTATTTAACCTTAGAATGTGTGTTTCACAATGATGCTCTTCCCTCAAATTTTGGGCTCTGTTAATCACATGGAAATCTTGAGTACCAGAATGTATTTATAACATCCTGAGGTGATGGAATAATGGCAGTATGGGATTTCTTGCAGACACGCACAGCAGTGCTTTCAGGTCTTTTACTTGTTTCATTAGAGTAATTACATATATTTTAATTTTCAAGGATATTGTGATAGATATTGTTTTCCTGGTTTCTTTCCTGGTATAATTGTCACTTGTACCTAAAAAAGCTATTGACTTAATTTTATAGCTTGTTATTTATTAAAATCATGACACTGTAAGGCAAAGGACACTGGCACTAGAACAAAATGGCAATCTACAGATTGGGGCAAGGTCTTTACCAACCCCACTTCCAACAGAGGGCTAATATCCAAAATTTATAAAGAACTCAAGAAATTAAACACCAAGAAACTAAATAACCCAATCAAAAAATCGGGTACAGAGCTGAACCGAGAATTCACAAAAGAGGAATCTCTAACAGCCAAGAGGCACTTGAAGAAATGCTCAACATCCTTAATCATCAGAGAAATGCAACTTAAGATGACTCTGAGATTCTATCTCACCCTTGTCAGAATGGCTAAGATCAAAATCTCAAATGACAACACATGCTGGGGAGAGTGTGGAGAAAGAGGAACACTCCTCCATTGCTGGTCGGAGTGCAAGCTTGTACAACCACTATGGAAATCAGTTTGTCTGTATCTTAGAAAACTTGGAATAGCTCTACCTCAAGACCCAGTCATACCACTTCTGGGTATACATCCAAATGATTCCTCAGCAATCCACAAGGACATCTCCTCAACTATATTCATAGCAGCTTTATTTGTAATAACTAGAAACTAGGAAGAACCCAGAAATGCCTCAACCAACAAATGGATAAAAAAAGCTGTGGTACATTTACAATATTGAATACTACTCAGTCAACAGAAACAAGGAAATCATGCAATTTGCAGCCAAATGGATGGAACTAGAAAAGTTCATCTTGAGTGAGCTAACCTAGACCCAGAAAGATGTACATGACATGTATTCACTTATAACTAGATTTTAGCCATATAGTACAGGATAATTATCCTACAACCAACAGACTGAAAGGAAAAGGAACATCGACTTTGTTACTTGTTAGTGGTATACTTTGCCCTAGTGGAGCTACCATATAGGCCCCCAGTGCAAGAGGAAGCTCTTAGTCCTCATATGGTTGCTGAACTGAAGGGGGCTTATATATAGGGCACCCCACACTAGAGGAGTAGCATAGGCTGAAGAAGCGGGAGAGGGTGGGAGGGTGAGAGTGTGGGCCTTGGAGAGGTGGAGGGATTGAACTGTGATGGAGTTGTAAATTGAAGTAATAAATAAACAGGAAAAAACAATCAAAAAGTACTATAGAAATCTCCTGGTGAAGTCATTTGTGTATTTTATGTAAAGAAATTATAGTTTCTGCCAATAAGGATACCTTGACTTCTTTCTTTCCTATTTGTATCCCTATGAAGTCCTTCCATTGTGTTATTGTTCTAGTTTAGAGTTCGAGTATTATATTAAATGGAGACTGGATATCCTTTTTTGTTCTTGATTTTATTGTAATTAATAGTTTCTCTTCATTTAAAATGATACTGTCTGTAGGTAGATCTGCTGTAAGACTGCCTTTATCATGTTGATGTATGTCCCTTGTATTCCTAGTCTCTCCAGGACTTTTATCATGAATCATTGTTGACTTTTGTCAAAGGCTCTTTCTGCATCTGAAAATATGATAATGTGAGTTCTATCCTTTGGTATGTTTATGTGGTGAATTATGTATGTTGAGCCATGCTTGCATTTCTTGGTTGAAGCCACCTGATGGACAATCTTTTGACGTGTGCTTGAATTTGGATTACAAGAATTTTACTGAGATTGAGAAATTTTAGATTTGTTCATAATGGAAATTTGTCTAAGATTCTGCTGTGAATCTTTGTGTAGTTTTGTACCAGGGTATTAGTGATTTCTTAAAAGGAATTTAGAAATGTTTCTTCAGTATTTACTTTGTAAAATAACTTGAGGTACTTTGGCATTAGTTCTTCTAAGAAGTTCAAGTATAAAATTATACCCTAAATTCATCTGTCCCTGGGCTCCTTTTAATTAAGAATTTTTATCACTTCTTCAATTTCAGTAGGGGCTATAATTTCTATAGTAGATTATCAAATTTTCTTGTATGTTCTCATCACTGTCTTAAGATCTATACTGCTGAAATGCATCCACCATGTTGTGTGAAGCAAATTTCCTGTGTTTTGCTTAGCAGCTTATATAAATCTATTGAGACAGACCACCCATACACTCAAGGAATTGCATAAAGTAGGTTTATAACTTACTGATGAGAAACAAGGGATGTCATCAGAAGCCTTACAACTACTTCAATCTAGTCCCTCAAGGATCAAGAAAATAGCCAGGGAGAATGGAGGTCTACCTGTGGTACACACAGGATAACTTATATTACAGCTGAGGGACCTCAGAAAGTGACAAGACCTGAATTTTATACCCCAGGAATCAGAGAGCATCCTGTATTAAATCCCTGAAGAGCATACTGTTCCCAAGAATTATTGAAATAGGCTGCACTGGCCTGCTTCTTCTCATCTGAAATTGTTCCAAACATTCTGAGTAAACTGTATAGTCACTCTTGAGATTTGTAACCAAGAACGAAGGAAAATTTAATCAATGCAACACTTCTGGAGAATTTTCCTGCAATGAGGTGAAACTCAAGTGCTAAGTATAGAAGCATCCAAGCCATTTCCACATACCTTTGGAGACAGTTCTCCAATCTCTCTATGGAACAACTGCTTTAAACTGCTGATTAAGATGTCTGTGTCTTGCAAGCAAACTCTTATTTTAAAGACTAGAACAAAAAGACTTCCACATCATAAATAAGGCAGCTTGCACTGGTTCCTACAGCCCCTTATTGAATAATACCAGCTGATACAAAATGCAAAGCCTAGATAAGTGACCAGCATTTAAGTTCCTTAAAACTAAAAATTAATGAGAAAAGCAATAATTTCAGGCCACTATTTGGATGTTTTTATTAAACAACAATAGATAATAGATGCAGGTTTTGATATTACTATAATATAATTCCAGGAAAGATATTCATTGCCAAATAAATTCTCACTCTGAAATATAAGCTATAAAATGCATTGAGAATAAAACAGTAGGTTAAACAAATAGGATTTTTTTTTCTTATTTTTGGTTTTCTACACAGTGAATGATTCTCAAATTAAAAAAAAATATGCTGAAGAAAAAATATTTACAAGCATTTTATAAGACCTTTTGTGATGTAAAGAAGTCATAAATAGAGTTACTAAGCTCCTAAATCCACCTCTGTGAAACAATGACACTTCAGGAAATCCCTCAAGATAAAAAAAAAAAAAAAAAAAAAAAAAAAAAACAAGGAAGAGGAGGAAAAGGAAGAAGAAGAAAAAGAAGAAAAGGAGATGATGCTAATATATTTGTTTATATTACATTATTCATCCATGGATGTGACTTGCATCCGATGAGGTGAATCTGGTAAGATGCAGATGAAACTCTAATACATGTAAAGAAAACTGTTATAATAGAAATGTTATTGAAATGGAAAAAGGAATATAGAAAAGAAACTGAGACTAAGTCTCTTGATACCATATATGAAAAGGGTTATTGTAGACAATAACCCTTTTGAAACAATTGCTTAGCTATAAATAAGGGTATATTTGAAAGAAAGGATGACTCAGCACAAAAATAAAGAACTTAGAATTTTGATTTGACTGATATGAAGGAATAGTACTGCACTTGAAACATAGATCAAACTTGATTTCAGAATTTCTGGGAATGTATCCTTGTTATGTGACTTCTACATTGGTTATTGTCTAATACCTATTTCCCATTATGCATAGGATATAGAGGAATTACTTAGACTCTTTAGTTTACAACCTCTTGAATGGAGATGAAAATTTTAAAGATCCATACTAAAAAGAAATAAACCTGATGAGGCTTGTCTGCACCTGAACCCAAGTTAGATGATGAGGTTGTAGCCACTGAAATGATGATCTACTAAGATGCCTCTTGTCTTTTTGAGGAAGAGAAACATAGATTTTTACATATAGACATAATATTAATTGCTGTGCTCCTATGTACAACTGAGGACAATTACATCTTCTCTATCGTATTTCCCATGCTCCACACTCTGCTTATGACTGATGACCATAGTCCCCTTAGAGGAAGTGGTATCTACACCACTCTCTTCTCAATTAGGGCAAATATACTTTGGTGATTGTCATAGTAATGCAGCACTGAAAAAGTTTATGTTTTGTGGCTCTTTATGTAACATCACTAAAATGATATGGACTCTTGTTTGTTTGTTTGTTTGTTTGTTTTCTTATGATACTTGTTATAAGTGTGCAAGTGTGAAGAAGCAAATAAACCAAGGGCCCTATTACACTACCACAGTTAGTCTCGTCCATGAAAGCCAGAGCCAGCTGTCAGACATGTAAGCAAATAGTCCTCAAAGACCATTTAGCTTCCATTCCACACATAAGACACACCATGGGCTATACATAGCAATTCTATGCTGACTCTTTCCAAAAAAAGACATGCAGGAGAAATGACTGATGTTTTAAGCCATGAACTGTGCTAGACAGCAGTAGACTATTAGTTCAATCCTTCATAATTCATAAGGACTTTGCTTCCCCAATTTGACCCAAGAGAATACAACTTCTTTCAAAAACTAAAATTGCTCTATAAGGCAAGCAAGATAATTCAGTAAGTTGAAGCACCTGCCATATAAACTTGACAACCTGATTAATACACACACGATGGATGAAGAAATTAGCCTGCACAAGGTGGCCCTTTGATTTCCTTGTGCACACAGTTATACATACATACTCCCTCTGATAATAATGAAATTTAAATATATCGCACTGCTTTTCAAAGTGGTGATTCTTTAGGTGAAACCATGTAAATAAAGAAGAAATATATGTGTGCTACATTCAGTAAAATAAATAAGTACACTTGTGTATTTCTTACTGTCTTCTGTAATGAAGAATGATAGAAAATGGGAAGCACACATATATGTTTGAAATCCATGATGATATATGCAAAGCTGATGCCTAAAGACACAGTGATTTTAAATTCGGTTGGCTGATTAAGCTGAGAAAACATGTTAAAAAATTCACATACCCTTCTACTATAATATATATTATATATGTATATAATATATATTTTGTACAATATATACATATAATATATATTATATATATATACAACTATAATAAATCAATGAAAGACTGAAAATCCTACTCACTATGTCATCAATTTTGGAAAATTTCCTCTTTTTCTTTTATGAAGCAAAGTCTTACTAACTCCAGTTGGCCTGAAACTCACTGTTATCCTCTTGCATTAGCACCCTTTAAAAAAATCATATTATTTAAATTTTGTTTTAATTGTTTGTTCCTGGGTTCATGAACATAAAATAATGTTGTATAATACCAATTCATTGGTGAATTACATTTAATTTTAAGTTGCTTTTTACTTTTCAACTTTCAGCCCAAGTACCTAAAAGACTAAAATAAAGAATTATGTTTTGTAGACTTCAAAAAGAAATTCACATTTTAATATATGCAATAGCTTCAGTCCATAGGTGATCAATGCTACTGTTCGAAAATGGAAAATTCAATTATCTCAGGCTCATGTGATAAAAATTCTGGAAATATAATATTATCTACTGATCTATAATAATTCATTGGGTTACTTAGGAAAAATATAAGCATAAAATATTTAAATAAATCATTAATATTTATATGTTACACGAGTATTATATTATATATTTAAATTAATTAATAATTACACTTTCTTAGATAGAGATTCATTATTTGTTTCAATGAATTATCTTAATAAATACTATCTATGTTAAAAATCATTAATATATTATTATATAACTTTATTAGTACTTTTTATATCTTATTCTTTGAACCAGTTTTTACATTTAATATTAATAAAATCACAAAACAAACATCAATAGTATTTGTTTTGATATTTTTAATTCCCAGATTGTGAATGCACTACTGAAAGATTTGCTCCTATGTGTTGTATTTGACATTCAAATTAACTAATGAATATCAGACTCCATAGAAAAGAAAATACTCTGTAGCAACCTATTATAGTCAGACTTCTTATATGTATATGATAAGGAAAGTAAAGTAAAAAGTATAAAAGTACATTATACAGAATATATTTTAAATATATACATATATACTTAATATATATGTGTATTTGAAGTGTACATATATATATGATATATTTTCATTCATATATTTCTATGTCAAGTTTCAAACAAAGGAGATTTTAATGAATTGACTCACATGATTGTAGAATGACAAACCCAAATCTGCAGAGAAGTTTATCTTATAGGCAAGAAATCTCAGCAGTTGACACTGAGCTTTCAGTCCAAGCATAACACAGAGGAAGACTCCCTTTTTCTTCATGAACTTCATTTGTTCTTCTTAAACTTAAACTGATTATCTGAGGTCCACCCATATTGTAGAAAATAATTTGGTCACTCATAATCTACTGATTTAAATGTTAATCACATCTACAAAACAGCTTCACAAAGATGTCTAGATTGGTATTTGACCAAACAAAACTATGATACAGCATTGCCAAATTTATACATAAAATTTACTAAAGTAAAGCTGACTGTATAATTTGTAGTTTTATTTTAGAAGGAATGCAATGTAAAAATTATGAAAGTACATTTAAACAGAAAAGTAAAGATTAATTCATGAAGTATTAGAAGATTTCATCAAAAAAGTACTATGCCCCTACAGAAAAATAAAATTCTCTCTCTCTCTCTCTCTCTCTCTCTCTCTCTCTCTCTTACACACACACACACACACACACATTTTATTGTATATGTATGGGAGAGGCATGCATATGTCCCACCATATATGTGCTATTCAAAAGCACACTTGAATCATTCTTGGAGTCCTTATTCTCCTTCCACAGTGTAGGCTCTAGTTTTCTTTATGTTGCTGCAATAACATATTTTGAACTAAGTCAGCTTAGAAGAAAGGATGTATGTGTCTTATACTTCTAGATCATGGTCCCTCACTGACAAAAGTGAGGGTAAGAGTTCAAGAAGGAGGCTGAAGCAGAAAAAAATGGAAAAGCACTGCTTGCTACTAAGACCACATGTGTTCTAAAAATTGAACTCAGATCATCAAGCATGGTGACAAGTGCCTTTGTTTACTCACAAATCTTGCAAGCCCATATGTACTGTTTTATAATTTTAAACATATAATAATAATACTTAGATTGATTGATAGATATAAATATAGACATTGATAGGTATGAAAAGAATAGATAGATGGAATAGACCAATAGATTTTTTTCATAGGGAGATAATTGTTTGTCTGAATATTTACCAGATTCTACCTTAACTTTGAGTGTCTGCCTGCTACTAAACAAAAAGAAATGGAAATTATACTCCTCCAAACTCTGCTTCATGTTCTATACCAATTATTTTGCTACATTTTCTTACATTAGTGTGTTGCAGTTTTTTGATTTTTGTAGGTACAAATTTGAAGTAATATATACTTGAGGAGGAATCTTGTCTTGAATGTTAGCCATATTTGATTTAAAAGTGGGGCTTCAACTTTGAACTACAGAGTCAGTTCTAGAGTAACATAAGACTCATTAGGATTTGGAACACAACACATATATTTGGTATTGTGATAAGTTCTTAACTTTGATAATCAGGGGCTGATTGCTATGATTAGATCATGTCTTCCCAAAGTGTTTGAATTGGAATGTTATTCCCAACATAGCAGTGTTGGGAAGCAGGGAATAGTGAAGGGGGTGGGAGTTAAGCCACTAGAGTTTCATACTCATTTACTACAATAATGCAATTTTACTATGAGTGCATTAGTCCTTACCACAGTGAGATAATTCTTGGAAGCTAATTAGTGTAAATGCATTTTGAATTACTTTGTTTCTCTCTCTCACCCACCATGTTGTCCCTCCATCATATCATGAAGTAGCAAGAAAGGCCTCACAGAAATTGACATGTTGCTGGTACTGTGTTCTACAACATCTCATCCTGCAGAAGAGAAAGCAGCATAATCTTCTTTTCTCTATATCTTACTCTCAGAGGACTCATCCTTGAGCATGTGTATAGTCATGCAAGATAACACTATTAACAATGCTTTTCTTGACCTCAGTTTTGCCTAGATCTCGCTGTTAAGTTGTCTGACACCGAGACTGAACTCAGCTGCTTTTTATCTTTAACAATGTCCTATTAACAAAAAATTTCACCAGTCTCCTTCTATTGAATTCAGACATGGGTATGAAATTTTCCTACCAGTCTGCCATTTATTCTGACCCCAGGAGAATTTTTTTTCCATATATCATTCTCTGTTCTCTGCTGAACAATGTAGACAGTGGTTTTACTTGTTGGACTTAATAAAGAAAGGCTATTGATCTTAAAACACACTTGGGCTTTAACTTTCTAAACATACTGCCTCAAATAAGGTCATCTCCTTTCGGGAGAGTCTCAGAGCTTTCTTTTCTCATGAATTATCCCACTGTCCAATCAACACACTGATGCAGTACTCAGGACACTTGATACAGCAATAGTCTGTGACATTCCTTCTTTGTCTTTTCCTAATGGAATTTCTGCCCCATGAGCAAGCCAGAGCACACCAAATCAAGGTCCTTGCGTTGCCATCATCCTGTGAAAGCAAGGGTAAAACATCTAATTTGTGTATGGAACATGAGGGTAGAAGGAAGTTCTGAATATCTAAACAGTGCTCACAAGAGTTTAAACATAACATTAAAAAGCGTAATAAATGGTTGCAGATGGGTCTAGTGATACATAAGCTGATGACAGGAGAGTATGCTCATCTTATATTTATTGCCTCTGAAGGTGGAATTCCCATCAAACTGAGCTAGGAGGATGAAATAAGAAAAATGTAACTTTATTTAAATGAGATAAATCTTTTCTACCTTTATCATTCTTTTCACTTTAAGTAACTGTCTATTTGTTCTATGCCATTAGGACACTTTTGTTTGAAGAGCTTTTTTGGTTTGTTTGTTTGCTTCCTTCCTTCAATACTTTTTTCATTAGCATGACTAGATTTTTTGGAAGTCAATATATGGGGCTTTTCCTGTCATCAAAGAAGTGGAATCTCAAATCTCATGCACTGTTATGGTTTTTGCATTAAAATAAAGAAACTACATATGTTGTAACTTTCTGAGTTTATACAACAGTGAGCAAAAGAAATAGGAGATGAATCTTGTTGCCTTGTGGGACGGTAACTGTCAGGCAAAGGAGCAGCATGTGTATGTATGAGCATCTTTATAAATGCAATGCTGTCCCATTTTTCTTAGCATCATTTATTCTGAAGTTTTTGAGTTAGTGACATCTATGTTTCAAGCATAGGTTCTTAAAACAAATATTACGATGAGAGAAATCTCCATGAGTCTTACAATTCAGGAGACTGATTATTGAAATAACATATACTCATGCTGAATAGGAGGTTGCTGGGAATATATCCAATGATTGACTTACAATAGCTGCAGTTGGATTTCTGGTGGGCAACTCAAAGTTATCATGCCTAAAACCTCATCATACAATATTGTTCTATTATGAACTAGTTTCAAAAGTTCCTTCATATTACTGAATGTAACCAGTTCACCCTTACATTCTTAAGCAATGTAAAGAGGCCATTCAGACTCACTCTGCTCTCTCTTCACTCACATCTCACTTCTCGAAAAGTCATACGGGTTCAAACTGTTGGATGTAGCAGCAACATACTCATTTCCCTATTTCCCTACTACCAATTTCTTAATCAAAAATTATCTCCTAATTTTATTTTACCACATGATCCCTTTACTAGTTTAGTCTTTCTATTATTTTGGCTTCTACTCTGTATACAACAGCCTAGATGAGATCTTTCTTGGAAAAAAGTAAACATTTTTTATTTACTTCTGGTGACAAAGCATTGCTTTATATATTATATTATATAGATAATTCAAATTTTCTTTCTTGACTTATAAGGATCTTTATGAACTATTCTCTATCTTTTCAACTTACTTCTTATCTATTTCTGCCTTGTTTGTGTGTTAGTTTTCTTTCGTTTTTCAAATATGCTGTGGTGGTTTGAATAAGAATGGAACCAATATGCTCATATGTTTGAATGCACAATCACAAGAGAGTGGCAGTATTTGGAAAGATTACAATGATTAAGAGTTGTGGATCTGTTGGAGGAATTGTGTTACTAGGGCTGGGCTTGGAGTTTTCAAAAACCCATACCAACCCCAGCGTCAGTCTCTCTCTCTCTCTATCTATCTATCTATCTATCTATCTATCTATCTCTATCTCTATCTCTCTCTCTCTCTGGCTGTGTATCAAGATGTAGAACTCTTAACTACTTCTCCAACAGAATGTCTACCCCCATGCTGCTAAGCTTCCAACCATGATGATAATGGACTAACCTGAGAAACTGTAAGCAAGTCCTAATTAAATGCTTGCTTTTAGCCTTCACAGTATTATATCATATATCAGTTTCTATCTCTGGGAAGACTCTTCATTTTAAGTATCTATTCAACTAATTTTTATGTGTCTTTTAAATGTAATTTTAAGTGATATATGAAAACATGACATTTATAAGGTGTTGTGATTGATGTCTGCATTGTATTCTGATTTAAAACAGAGTGACCATATCTATCTATAATCAATAATCATATCTTTATGATGAAAATCCCTTCTAGAATCTTGAGATAACTATATATAATATAATATTGCTGTCTGTAGTTGCTCTGTTATAGAACGATACACAAGAACTGTTACTTTGTTATAGAATGACATACAATAACCTGCATAAACCATCTAGTACTCATTGATCAACTTTCCCATTACATTAGCCTATGGAAATAACATATCTAGTCGACTTTTATGGACCAACTTTTATATTCTATGAGTGGCCTCATGTGACATTTATCTTCCTGGTGTATAACTTTGTTCACTTATCATAATGATTTCTACTTCCATCCATAGATTATTCTTAAGTTTACTTTCTTTTCCAACTTTCATCTAATGGTCTAATTCTTATAGGATTAATAACGATTAATAACAAATAACCACCACCAACAACAATAATTATAATTACACATTTATAGAAGTATATTTGTGGGTTTGCTATGACCCCTACTGCTCCCAAATATCTGCAGGGGTTTCTGCCCCACTCTAACCCTTTTAGGTCCTGAGTAAATGACACAGAGACATCAGATTTTATTTAAAAGTTGCTGGCACTACGCTGGGCAGATTCTGAGCTATTCTAACCTAACTAACCTGTTAAGCACAGATAAATACCCTGTTACTTGCCAATTTATCCCTCTTGGACTGTTTCTGCTATAGCTGTCTATCCTCAGGATGAACTTCTTTTGCTCATGTGCTCATGAGCCATCCTCATGGTAATTCTACTTAATGGTGAACTCCTCCTTCCCCTCTTCTTTCTTCCTCTTCTTTCTTGGTCCTTACCTGAGACCTCTCAGTCAATCCAAAGTCCCACCTTCCTATCCTCTCTACCCAGTCATAGGCTCCAACTTTTCACTAACCAATCAGAGATTATTGGGGAGCATTCTTTAAAGCACATTGGTCAATACAATGCCTATGTTCAGACTTCAACCTGATCTTGAGGCACAGAACTCAGCATCTGAATATATATCACACTGATGCATTACTATTTGTACTTTTAAAAAATTACTTCTTTGTATTTTTGTTATGTTCTCCAATTCTTTTAGAATTCCCAGTTTGTGGAGTCCAGGTTTTAAAAATATGTCTTATGATTCTCTGAAATCCCTGTTGTAGTTTGTTTTACTTCCCTTTTCATTTCTAACTTTTTATCTAATACCAATGTGGTCAGCCCAGAAATTATCTCTGAAGATTGTATTTATATATTTCGTTGGTTTACACATATGTGTGTGCATGCACACATAGATAACTATAAAAATTAAAGAAAAATAAATTAAAAGAAAAAGAGATTGAGGAAATTGCCAATCAATGACTGGAACAACTTGAGATCCACCACAAGGGAGATAGCCAATTCCTGACATTATTAATGATACACCCACTATGCTTGCAGACATGAGCCTAGCATAACTGTCTTCTGAGAGGCTCTATCAAACAGCTGATGAAAACAGATCCAGAGACCCACAGCTAAACAAAAAGCAGTGCTCAGGGAGTCTTGTGGAAGAGTTGGGCAAAGAATAGAGGGACCTGGAAGAGACAAGAACTCCAAAAGAAGACCAACAGAGTCAAACAAATAGGCCCATGGAGACTCACAGATACAGAAACACCAACCAATCATCATTCATGGATTAGTTTGGTCTTCATGATGGGTTCTCTAGCTATTGGAGTGGGGAATGTCTCTGACATAAACTATGTTTCCTGTATTTGGATCACTTTCCCCTAGCTGGTCATGAGAAAAACAAGCACTTTTAGATTGGATTTAAGATCATCTCAATAAGACAGAAATAATGCATGGTATCATCAATGAGTTAGAGAACTTCTATCTGGGAAAGGAAGAGGGTCTTGAGGAAAATACAATACTGTTATTTGGCTAAATGAACACAATATTGAGCACATCTTAGTTACTTATTTTTGTGCCCATAAAGTAGTATGTCTGATCAGATATATTTTGGGGGGTCCTTTATTTTTTATTTCTTCAAGTTACATCTCAATCTCAGTCACCTCCCTATTCCCCCCTCCAGTCCCATCCTCCCACCCTCAACCCCCCATCCTCTTCCCTTTTTTTCTTTAAGTTTAAGGTATATCTTATTTCCCCCTACATTTTCCCCTTTCAGTCCAACAAATGGCTCTTTCTCTTATAATAATAAATACAATACAAAACAACAGAGGTAATTAGGCCACAGTTATGAGGGTTATATGGCTTAGTGTACATTCCCAATGTCCAGTCCATATGTTTTTGGCACCTGATTTTAACATTCTACTATCTAACCATCTCCATGAGTTTAAAGTTCTGTATCTAACTCAATATTCATACTAACTTGCAACACAATTTTAGAAGCATCTTCTTAGATCTATAACACGCTCTTGATTCCTAAACCACTCAAAATTTAATTATGAGGCTCTAGCTATCTATACTTCAACCACCTCAGAGACCTGAGAGGGATAAATATATCTGATTTTATAGGAAGAACAGGGCCTGAAGCTTCCAAAACAAAGAAATGACATACCAGTGGCTGCATGGACAGTTCCCATTTTCTCTCCATACATTACAGCATCGATCTTCAGTCATTTGGCCCCTTTTCTCTGACAGACATTGATTGTAGAACAGGGGTTATGAAGGACTTGCCTACCCTGTCTTGGCAGAGCTAGGCTGTCGACTTACCTGCTTCCAGGTTTTGTCCTTTTTGGACAGCATTCTGTCTACAGTTGGAGCAAGGGGATTTTCCTACCAAGAGATAGGCTTGCGACTAATTCAATCATCTCCCACTGGAGATTCTTCGATGCTCATCTTCTACTTGGAGGAGAATAGGGGGTGCTGTCAGGAGTTGATATGTCTTGATATAAAAAATTCTAAAGTTACAAAAACATCTTTAAATACGATATTCTGCAGATCTCTTGAGGTTTTTGAGGAGGCCCTATCTATCTCTTTTATTAGGATAAGCAGATGTTGCTTGTTTCTTAGCAGCTTTATTAATGATTAGCTTAGGAAATAACTATACTAGGCTGTCATAGTACCTAACACAATGACCAGCTTGCATAACTATTAGTTTGCATTTCTTAATAATCCTAAACAGTTTATGACAATTAGTAGTAAGAGGCCGAAACATCACATTTCATTTTTTTTTCTTTACCTCCTATCCCTTCCATCCCATTTCTCTTGGGTGGGGTGTCCTTATATAACAATCCCTCATCTCATTTGAGAGGTCGTATGAGGGCCAAGAGCCTCCTCATTCATTGGGGGTCTACGAGGCAGTACCATCAGTGAAAAGTGTCTCATTGCCTGGGAGAGAGAACTAAAAAACAAACAAACAAATAAGCATACAAATAGATAAAAAAGACTAAAGAATAGAAAAAATATTAATAAAATATAAAAAATAAATAAATAAGTAAAAATAAACAATAAAAAGTCTATGTCCATGTTCCCTTTGGTGTGTTAGTTGTAGTATAGATACCTTCTACTATATAACTAAAATCCTACTATAAGTGAATAGATGCCATAGGCATCCTTCTGAGTCTGGGTTAGCTCACTCAGGATGAGCTTTTCTAGTTCCATCCATTGGCTGCAAATTGCATAATTTCATTGTTCCTGATAGCTGAATAATATTCCATTGTGTAGATGTACCACAGTTTTTTAACCCATTCTTCGGTTGAGGGACATCTGGGTTGTTTCCAGTTTCTAGCTATTACAAATAAGGCTGCTATAAACATAAATGAGGAAACTTCCTTATGATTCCATGAAGAGGCATTTGGGTGTATACCAGAAGGGTATGACTGGGTCCTGAGGCAAAGGTATTCCAAGTCTTCTAAGATATCGCCAGACTGACCTCCATAGTGGTTGCACAAGCCTGCACTCCCACCAGCAATGGAGTACGGTACCCCTATCTCCACACCCTCGCCAGCATGTGCTGTCATTTGAGCTTTTGATCTCAGCCATTCTGACAGGTGTGAGAAGGAATCTCAGAGTTGTCTTGAGTTGCATTTCTCTGATGATTAAGGATGTTGAGCATTTCTTCAAGTGTCTCTCAGCCATTAGGGATTCCTCCTTTGTGAATTCTCTATTTAGCTCTGTCCCCCATTTTTTGATTGGATTATTTGGTTTCTTGGCATTTAATTTCTTGAGTTCCTTGTAGATTTTGGATATTAGCCCTCTGTCAGATATGGGGTTGGTGAAGATTTTCTCCCAGTCTGTAGGCTGCCGTTTTGTTCGAATGACAGTGTCTTTCACCTTACAGAAGCTTTTCAGTTTCTTGAGGTCCCATTTATTGATTGTTGATCTCAGGTCCTGAGCTGTTGGTGTTCTGTTCAGGAAATGGTCACCTGTGCCAATGAGTTTGAGAGTTTTCCCACTTTTTCTTCTAGTAGATTTAGTGTGACCGGCTTTATGTTAAGGTCTTTGATCCACTTGGACTTAAATTTTGTACAAGGTGATAATTATGGGTCTAATTTCATTCTTTTACAAGTGGACATCCAGTTGGACCAGCACCATTTGTTCAAGATGCTGTCCTTCTTCCATTGTGCGCTTTTGGCTTCTTTGTCAAAAATTAGGTGGCCATAAGTGTGTGGGTCTATTTCTGGATCTTCAATTCGATTCCATTGATCCACTGGTCTGTTTCTATACCAGTACCATGCTGTTTTTATTATTATTGCTCTGTAGTACAGCTTGAAATCTGGGATGGTGATACCTCCAGATGTTTTTTTATTGTACAGGATTGATTTAGCTATTCTGGGCTTTTTGTTGTTCCATATGAAATCAAAAATAACTCTTTCCAAGTCTATAAAAAATTGTGTTGGTATTTTGATAGGAATTGCATTGAATCTATATATTGCTTTTGGTAGGATAGCCATTTTTATTATGTTGATCCTACCTATCCATGAGCATGGGAGATCTTTCCATCTTCTAAAGGTCTCTTCCATTTCTTTCTTCAAGGGCTTGAAGTTCTTGTTGTACAGGTCCTTTACTTGCTTGGTTAGAGTTACCCCCAGGTATTTTATGTTGTTTGTGGCTATTGTGAAGGGGGTTGTTTCCCTTATTTCTTTCTCAGCCCATTTGTTTGTTGTATAAAGAAGGGCTTCTGATTTTTTTGAATTAATTTTGTATCCAGCCACTTTGCTGAAGGTGTTTATCAGCTGTAAGAGTTCTCTGGTGGAATTTTTGAGCTATAATAATGTTTCTCCTCTAACTTGCATTTTTTTAGGATATTTATCACAGCGACAGAAATTAAATGAATACTATCCACAGTGTAATACCTATTAATTGAATTTGTGTTTACCTCCATAGAAAGACAGATGGACAGATAAATGAAGTCCTGACTTAACAGCTGTTATAGAAGGTCTAAAGTGTGATCCAAAAACAGATTTTATCATTTTATTCTCTTTTCATTGGTTCCTGAATATAAAGTGTAAAGACTGTGACAGTGGATAGTGTCAATGATAAATTTTATAACTATTCTTTCCTTTCTGCAAACACAGTTAACTTATGATTAACTAGTACATAGTACTAGTTCCCTGGATTGTTCCACAGATCAATTACAACATTAAAGAGTTGATAGCAACTAGGTTAATTTAAAAACCTCATTTTGCCTAATACAAAAGCTAGATCGGTTACAGAGAATGATTATGCAGTTTTAGAAATTATAATCAAGTTGTGATCTCATTGTAGATTCTCAACTCATGTAGAGTAAAGCAATATGTCTTTAACATGAATGAAGATCTATTGAGCTAGAATTCTTTTTTTTGTGTTTAAACATAAACTGAGAACCAGGTTGTCTTGTTATGACAGGAATAATGACATACTTCAAAATTTGACTTTATATCTACAGCAGTTTTCTTACTCTATGTCATCTTATAGTCTAGAGAGAGTTTTCCTATCCCACAGAATATCATGCTGCTTTGTATTATCAAGATAAAATGAGGGCTGGAGAGATGGCTCAGCCATTAAAGGCTAGGCTGAAAACCAAAAACATAAGATACAATGAGTACCAAATGTATTAGTGAGATATTTATGATGCAAAGTTAAAAAAAATCTCCACAAGTAAAAGACAAAATCCCACAATGTCCTACTCTGACACATTAGTTGTGGGTTTTTTTTTTTTTTTTTTGGACTATGAGTAAAATACTACTTCTTTCAACACTCTATAGAAAGAAACAATTAATATTCAATGGCCATATTTGATAAGGTAGCATCATATTACACCCTTCTGGGTGGTGTTTTATCCCTTTTTTAATGAGTAATCTGATTTGTGCTCATAACAGGGAATGAAGAAATTATAGGAATGTCATTCCATATTGATTAATATTCTACTGAATGTAACTTGCATTAACAATAATGGTGATGGCTAAGAATTTTGTTCTTTTTAATTTTCAAATCAGAAACTGTCAAGCATAGCATCTTCTTACAATATTATGTAAGCTTATAGAACAACTCTTGAGTAACAGTGACTGTGTGTTAAACAGTTAAAGTTGAAACAGTATTTTTCTGTCTTCCTTCTTTGAATTTCAACTTTCTTCCTAGTGTTCTGTGCTCAGATCCATATAATGCTCTATGTTTATCTAGAATTATCTCAACTGCAAAGTTTGAAGAAACAGTACTCATATGTTTTACTTCTGAAACCAATTACAAATATATAATTTCTAAAATATAACCTCAATGATAAAATTTAACCCTGAAGATTTACAGATTTGTTACAACCTTTTATACTCCTGTTCATAGATTAATACTAGGTCAAACAAATAATGTTTGACCAAATGGAGCAAAACATCAAATAGAGTCCATATAACACATTCCCATTTCAGAATCTATATGTGAGAGCATGCATAAATTTTTATCAATCATAGAAGATCACCTGAACCTCAATTACCAGAATTTAATTGGACAAACATCACATAGCTATGGTTCATTCACTGATTGTTTGTTTGTGTTCTTGAGACCAGTCTACAGATCAACTCATACTTTATGACCCAGACTTTCTACCTAAATGCACAAGGTCAGTCTTTCTAAAAGTCATTCTAAAGTGACCAGCCCTGAATCAATGACTAACAGATGTACCAGTAATCTTTTCCCAATCTAGTTTTTATTTCAAGTATTATATAAGCCAGCTATTAGGAGTCAAGGAGGAAAGAAGCTTATATGAAAGACAAACCATAGAGATCTTTTTATCCCCAACTTAATATTTTTATTGATGTTTGAGAATTTCATATAATGCACCCCAATCACACTCTCCAGTCTTCCCAAGTCCACTCCAACCATTATGACCCCCCCTCAAAAACAAAATAAAGAAAACAAACAAACAAAAGTGCCCAAGGCCAGTTTGTGTTGCCCATGTGGAGCATGATCAAACTCCTAGTGACCAGTCTCTTAAAGAATGTGAGTTCTAGCTATTACAAATAAGGCTGCTATGAACATAGATGAGGAAACTTCCTTGTGATTTGGTGCGAAATCATTTGGATGTATAACCAGAAGTGGTATGGCTGAGGCTTGAGGTAGAGCTATTCATAGTTTTCCAATATATCCCAGACTTATTTCTATAGTGGTTGTACAGGCTTGCACTTCCACCAGCAATGGAAGAGAGTTCTCCTTTCTCCACAACCTCGCCAGCATGTGCTGTCATTTGAGTTTTTGATCTTAGCCATTGTAACAGGTGTGAGATTGAATCTCAGAGTTGTCTTGAGTTGCATTTCTCTGATGATTAAGGATACTGAGCATTTCTTCAGGTGTCTCTCAGTCATTAGGGATTCCTCCTTTGTGAATTCTCTGTTTAGATCTGTTCCCCCCCCCTTTTTTGATTGGATTATTTGGTTTCTTGGCATTTAATTTTTTGAGTTCTTTGTAAATTTTGGATATTAACCCTCTGTCAGATGTGGGGTTGATGATGTCCCTCAACTGAGGAATGGATAAATAAAACTGTGGTACATCTACACAATGGAAGACTACTCAGCCATCAGAAACAATGAAATCATTCATTTTACAGCCACATGGATGGAATTAGAGAAGCTCATCCTGAGTGTGCTAACCCAGACTCAGAAGGATGCACATGGCATCTCTCCACTTATGATCGGATTTTAACCATATAGTACATGATAACTATACTACAACCAATGCACCTTAGGGAACATGAACATAGACTTTGTTTCCTCTCAGTGAGACACTTTGCCCTAGTGGTGCTGCCTTGTAGGACTCCAGTGTATGAGGAGGCTCTTGGCCCTCATATGACTACTGAATTGGGTGGGGGACTGTTATGTAGGGACACTCCACTCCAGAGGAGTGGGATGGAAGGGATAGGGGGTAGAGGGTGGGGGGGGACTGGGAGGAGGGGAAAGAGGGCACTGTGATGAAGATGTAACCTGAAGTAATAAATAAATATTTAAAAATAAATTAATAATACTAAAAAAAAAAAGTAAGTGAGTTCTTCACTGCCTGTACCCCCACCTGAAGCTATCAATTGTGGAGAGCTAAATTTACACAATATCAATCTCATTCCCATTTGGCATCACTACAAAATTATTGAGTATTCTCCAAGATTATGTGGAATTCTAGACTAAAAATAACAGACTCACTTTTTAAAATTCTCATTTTCCAAAGAGCAGTGGATTGAATAGTCACTATCACATGTGTAGTGCATAATAGCTCCTCAACAGTTTCACCAAATATTCCACCATGGTTTCATAAATGATACATTTAAAAAAATACATGACATGCATTTGTAACCTATAGTTATTTTTTAAGTTAAATTATTTTATGCATATAATAAAAGAAGACATAATTTGGTTATTGATTTCATTTTATTGCCTACATCTCAATTCTTTGGAACAAATTATGTTGCATATATTTAATTACTATAGAAAATACAGCTTTTCTCCAATTACCCTATTATATGTCTAACTTCTATTTAAACCAAAAACATTCTTATATTTCACATATATTACTCTTGTCAAATTTAAGGGAATTTTGTTCAGTACTTAACAGAGCAGCATAATAAAAGTAACAGAAAGACTGCTGATAAAATATTCCTAAATATGTTAAGAGAATTTTAAAATTATAATTCTTCCTAGATTTTATCCATTCAATTTATCACAGTGTGTTTGTGAAATTAACAAGTAGAAAACACAGGAAATTCTCTAAATCATTCAAAATATGCTCTTCAACAAAACTAAATATAAATATATTTTCTAAACTATATTTTAAAGTTTCTTATTGTATATAATAGAAAAAAATTGTGTCTACATCTCACAATAGGACATGGAAAAACTATAATTATAATCTTTTCCATTCTCAGTTTCTAAATTTTATTAATGTTGTGATTTTGTTGCTAAGCAATGTGCAAATAAATGGCTCTTAAGGATCTTGTGTTCTTTGTAAGAAGCTATATTTAACAGTTTGTTTATAATACATTTTCCTAATGCAAAATACCAGCAATGCTTCTAGAACACCTGGCTGGAGGGTCACGTAATTAAACTCATTTAAAACATGTCTAAGGAATCTTTGTTTTTCCAACTACTTTATGTGAAATATGTGTTTACATATGTGAATACATATATTGTTTACTCAATTTTAGCATGTCTATTTACATTCTATTCATTTAGCATAACTTAAACAACACAATTTAATAAGTAAATAAATATTTCAGCTTTCCCTAAATTAAAAAAAAAACCTTCAGGAATAAGAATAACTTTGATTTTGTCCTAGATATTTTAAGGGTCCAGAAGTAAGCCTTTTAAAAATTTATAAGTGAGAAATAATATTATATCTTGTTTTCCTGAATTCATAAATTCAATGACTGATTTGTTGTATACTAAGCGCATGGTACACAAGTGCTGTATAAAGACAATATCATTTGAAAATTTTAAGACATTTAACACAGGTTTTTATAGATATATGACTAAGAAAATTGGGATTTCATTAATGGAATATGATTTTGATGTGAAAACACAAAAAATAGATGTTAAATGAGAGGATACAGATGGAAAAAAGACTACTTAATGTATAAACTGGGGTATAAAGATAAAATTTTATTCTGGGTGGAGAAGAAATTGATAGAGCAAAAACATCAAATAGAGGAAAGATTACTTGTGCCATGTACTGAATTTAGAACACTTACTTAGGAGTAATGGGTGTAATGAACTGAAATTGGAGGGAGGTATTAAAAATGAAGTAGACTGCAGAGAAGTTAAGAGAGGGGATCAGTATTAACATGTTATAATGCAGTCATTAAGGATGTGTTTTAGTATTACTTTTATGAAATTGTGTTTGTTTCACAGTTTCTCTTAACCTGGTTACTAACCAAATAATTGATACTCTCTTATATTATTTGTTCATTAAGCTTTACAGCACAATCTTGGGCAGTTTTAATCTGTTCTTAATCCTCTATGGTTGTCTGACTCCCTCTTTTCCAAAATCCCCAAGATACTTGCAGTTTAGGACTTTCTCTGCTCCAGCTGCTCTTTCCTCATCCTGGACCCTTCCCCGTGGCTGAATCAGCTACTTCTGCCATATAACAACTCCTTCTCTGGAGGATTGGAAATCCAGTCCTATTCTTTCCCCTCCTCAACAATTGACTGTAAGCTGCTTTATTGGCATATCAGAGGACAACTGGGGAGCAGGGTTTACACAACATTGAGACAGAAGAGTCTCAGAACAAGCATTGCAACCAGATAAGGAGGTACAGAACTCAGCATTTGAATTACACAATAACCTTATGCCTACAGATAATCTATGTGTCTATGGAACAAACACATTGACATATATTTTAATTAGTGATTCACACTGTGCAGAGCAATCACATGAGAGAAACTGGAAGATACAGAAGAAAAGGAACTCTAGTGTATCTTGTCAGGAATCATGGGACAAAGTGAAATGATGATAAAGATAGTATTATGGTACAGAAAGTCTTCTATGCCCATGAAACACACATACCATCTAATGTACTATTACATATACACTGAATGGTCTTCATCATGATAATGTATAAATATTAGAGTACCATTAAAACAGGTAATTTGGGTAAAATAATTTTTAAAAATGTAGTACAGGGATAACTAGACGACTATGATATTAAAGACCTCCAGAACATAAAGTAAGAATTTGAACAAAAAAAAATTGTGTGGAAGGTGAGAAATGAGAGTTGGATGGACAGAGATTCAATACAAATATTTAATAATAATAACTTATCAGCTATATGTGACAAGTAATAAATGCATCCTATTAGACTAAGCCTGGTGCAATTGGATGACTATTTGTACTGTTGCATCATTAGCTAGAATAATGAATTCATAAAAAAAAGATTATTGAGCTAATTTGTGGCCAACTTCATGGAAATAATTCAATTTCTTTTCCATTCGTATTCATTGAGATATAAGCTTTTATATTCCCTGTTAAATGAGCAATTCATTTCATAACCCCACAATCTAAGTGTAACTGATTGAGCAAAAGCTACAACTCTGACACAAAATGAGTCAATTTTACTCCAACACACATTTCTAACAGAAATTCTGATACATGTGCATGAAAAGACACATAAGAATGTTCATTCCATGTAATAGAAATGTCCCAAACAGTGTCTACCTAAGATAAGTCATAGCTGCATTATGAATTCTGTGTATATCGAAATAATACATAATCATGAAAATATATAACTACATATAGTTAACAACATTGATTTGCCTAAAAAATGTTACGTTAGTGAAGTAAATCAACTTAAATCAATTGGTAAGCTCTAAAAATCCAAATTAAAACTTCAGTTACCTTTTAAAATGATTTACTTTAAATTGTATATAATAGTTTTAAAGTTCTCAAAAATCTGGCATGACTGCAAAAATGAGAAAAAAAATTCATATTTTTCTACTAAATTACAATTGCCATTATTGTTAGTCAGTGAGTACTACCCAGCACAGAAGGATTTTCCATCCTGACCTTTATTTTTCAATAAGAAAAATCTAATTTTGTTGCTTCTGAAAGGCTATATGTATCTAATTGTGATAAGACTCTAGTCTATCCTTTCCCTTGACCCATAAATGGCCATGTACAGTAGAACACTTTCCAAAAGCTAATGTTTGTGATATTAGGATTATTGAAACATCTTGAAGAGTTGTATATAGAACTATACACAGAATGCATGAGAAATGAATATTTGGTGTTCTAAACCACAAATGGTTTTGAGTAATTATGAAAGCTTAATAGAGTTTACAATAATGTGTTGAAAAGTCACCAGTTTAAAAAGGATATATATATACAAAATAGAATAAAGTAAAAAGGTTGAAGACAGAAATATATAAAAGGCACCATATATAGGGCACACGAAAGACAAAAAAAAAATTGAAAGACTGCTTGGCATGAAAAAAAGTGGTTAACCACAAGGATAAATGTACAGTAGTTAACATTTTACTATAACACAAAATAGGAAATTTGGTATTAAAAATGTAAATGTAGGCACTCTTGAGATGGTTCAGCAGGTTAAAGCACTTGCTATACAAACTTGAGTCCCTGAAATTTGATTCCCAGATGGCATGTAAAAATTCTGATGCAAAGGCACAAGTCTATAATCTCAGCACTCATATACTGAGATAGCAAGCAGAGATAGGAGAATTCCTGCAAATGCATGGGCCAGCCAGCAAGAAAGATGCTATCAAAATTAGTTATATCTATGAATTCCAAAATTCATAACATCAGTGTATACTTTCACAAGACATCTCAAATTAATGCATAAATCACAAGTAGGTGTTTTCATACTTAATTCTAATACTTTATTATGCTTACTCTTAGCTTTTATTTAATTTCTTCTTTTGTCACATTTCACATACTCTTTATCATTCTAAAACTTGATCATCTACTTTAATAAAAGAAAGATTCCAAATGGTCCAAGTGATAGAACATTGATAAAAATATTTTAAAGATCTCTTCCATTTCTTTCTTCAAGGGCTTGACGTTCTTGTTGTATAGGTCCTTTACTTGCTTGGTTAGATTTACCCCCAGATATTTTTTGTTGTTTGTGGCTATTGTGAAGGGGGTTGTTTCCCTTATTTCTTTCTCAGCCCATTTGTTTGTTGTATAAAGAAGGGCTTCTGATTTTTTTTGAATTAATTTTGTATCCAGCCACTTTGCTGAAGGTGTTTATCAGCTGTAAGAGTTCTCTGGTGGAATTTTTGGGGTCGCTTATGTATACTATCTATCATATCATCTGCAAATAGGGATAATTTGACTTCTTTGTTTCCAATATTTATCCCCTTGATCTCCTTTAGTTTTCTTATTGTTCTAGCAAGAACTTCAAGTACTATATTGAAGAGATATGGTGAAAGTGGACATCCTTGTCTTGTCCCTGAGTTTAGAGGAAATGCTTCAAGCTTCTCTCCAGTTAATTTGATGTTGGCCAATGGCCTGCTATATATTGCCTTTATTATTTCTAGGTACGGTCCTTGTATGCCCGTTCTCTCCAGAACTTTTATCATGAAGGGGTGTTGGATTTTGTCAAATGCTTTTTCTGCATCTAGCGAGATTATCATGTGTTTTTTTTCTTTCATCTTGTTTATATGGTGAATGACGTTGATAGACTTTCGAATGTTGAACCATCCCTGCATTCGTGGGGTGAAGCCTAATTGATCATGGTGTATGATACTTTTGATGTGTTCTTGAATTCGGTTTGCTAGTATTTTATTAAGTATTTTTGCATCTATGTTCATGAGGGAGATATATCTGAAGTTCTCTTTCCTGTTGGGTCTTTGTGTGGCTTAAGAATCAGGATGACTGTGGCCTCATAGAATGTGTTTAGCAATGTTCTTTCTCATTCTATTTGGTGAAAGAGTCTGAAGAGTATTGGTGTTAGATCCTCTTTGAAGGTCCGGTACAATTCCATGCTAAAGCCATCTGGCCATGGGCTTTTTTGGTTGGGAGATTTTTAATGACTGTTTCTATTTCCTTAGGGGTTAAAGGGCTGTTTCATCTGGTTTATCTGATCTTCCCCTTGAAGAAAGAAATAGAAGAGGCCTTTAGAAGATGGAAAGATCTCCCCTGCTCATGGATAGGAAGGATCAACATAATAAAAATGGCCATCCTACCAAAAGCAATATATAGATTCAATGCAATTCCTATCAAACTACCAACACAATTTTATAGGCTTGGAAAGAGCTATTCTCAATTTCATATGGAACAACAAAAAGCACAAAATAGCTAAATCAATCCTGTACAATAAAAAAAAAATCTTGGGGTATCACCATCCCAGATTTCAGGCTGTACTACAGAGCAATAGTTGTAAAAACAGCATGGTATTGGTATAGAAACAGACCAGTAGATCAATGGAATTGAATTGAAGACCCAGAAACAGACACACACACTTATGGCCACCTAATTTTTGGCAAAGAAGCCAAATCAGCACAATGGAAGGACAGCATCTTCAAAAAATGGTGCTGGTCCAACTGGATGTCCACTTGTAAAAGAATGAAATTAGACCCGTACTTATCACCTTGTACAAAACTTAAGTCCAAGTGCATCAAAGACCTTAACATAAGGCCATTCACACTAAGTCTATTAGAAGAGAAAGTGAGAAAAATCCTCAAACTCATTGGCACAGGTGACAACTTCCTGAACAGAACACCAACAGCTCAGGACCTGAGATCAACAATCAATAAATGGGACCTCATGAAACTGAAAAGCTTCTGTAAGGCAAAAGACTCTGTCATTTGAACAAAACGGCAGCCTTCAGACTGGGAGAAAATCTTCACCAACCCCACATCTGACAGAGAGTTAATATCCAAAATCTACAAAGAACTCAAGAAATTAAATGCCAAGAAACCAAATAATCCAATCAAAAAATGGGGGATGGAGCTAAATAGAGAATTCAAAAAGGAGGTAACCCCATTGGCTGAGAGACACTTGAAGAAATGCTCAACAACCTTAATCATCAGAGAAATGCAACTCAAAACGACTCTGAGATTCCATTCCACACATGTCAGAATGGCTAAGATCAAAAGCTCAAATGACAGCACATGCTGGCGAGAGTGTGGAGAAAGAGGAACTTTCCTCCATTGCTGGTGGGAGTACAGGCTTGTGCAACCACTATGGAGGTCAGTCTGGCGATATCTTAGAAAACTTGGAATAGCTTTGCCTCAGGACCCAGCCATACCACTTCTGGGTATACACCCAAATGTCTCCTCATTGAATCATAAGGAAGTTTCCTCATCTATGTTCATAGCAGCCTTGTTTGTAATAGCTAGAAACTGGAAACAACCCAGATGTCCCTAAACCAAAGAATGGGTTAAAATACTGTGGTACATCTACACAATGGAACTTTACTCAGCTATCAGGAACAACGAAATTATGCAATTTGCAGCCAAATGGATGGAACTAGAGAAGCTCTTCCTGAGTGAGCTAACCCAGACTCATAAGGATGCACATGGCATCTATTCACTTATAGTAGGATTGTAGCTATATAGTAGTGGATATCGATACTACAACTAACACACCAAAGGGAACTCGGACATAGACTTTTTATTTATTTATTTATTTGTTTGTTTGTTTATTTTTATTTTTTTCTATTTTTTTATCTGTTTGCCTGCTTATTTGTTTATTTGTTTTTTAGTTCTCTCTCCCAGGCAATGAGACACTTTTCATTGATGGTACTGCCTCGTAGACCCCCCAATGAATGAGGAGGCTCTTGGCCCTCATACAACCTTTGAAGTGAGATAAGGGACTGTTATATAGGGACACCCCAACCCAGAGAAATGGGATGGAAGGGTTATGGTGTAAAGAAAAAAAAAAGAAATGTGAAGTTTGGGCCTTTTGCTACTAGACAGTTAATTGTCATAAACTGTTTAGGATAATTAAGAAATGCAAGCTAATAGTCATGCAAGCCGGTCATCGTGTTAGGTAATATGACAGTCTATTACAATTATTTTCTAAGCTAATCAGAAATAAAGCTGCTAAGAGACAAGCAACATCTGCTTATCATAATATAAGAGATAGATAGGGCTTTTCAAAAACCTCAAGAGAACTGCAGAATATGTCATTCAAAGATGTTTTCTTAACTTTAGATTTTTTTTATATTGAGACATATCAACTCCTAACAGCATCCCCTATTCTATTCCAAGTATAAGATGAGCATCAAAGAATCTCCAGTGGGAGATGATTGAATTAGTCGCAAGCCTATCTCTTGGCAGGAAAAACCCCTTGCTCCAACTGTAGACAGAATGCTGTCCAAAAAGGACAAAACTTGGAAGCAGGTAAGTCGACAGCCTGGCTCTCCCAAGACAGGGTAGGCAAGTCCTTCATAACCCCTGCTCTACAATCAATGTCTGTCAGAGAAACGGGGCCAAACAACTGTAGATCGATGCTGTAATGTATGGAGAGAAAATGGGAACTGTCCAGGCAGCCACTGGTATGTCATTTCTTAGTTTTGGAAGTTGCAGGCCCTGTACTTCCTATACAATCAGATATATTTATCCCTCTCAGGTCTCTGAGGTGGTTGAAGAATAGAGAGCTAGAGTCTCATAATTAAATTTTGAGTTGTTCAGGAGTCAAAAGAGTGTTATAGATCTAAGAAGATGCTTTTAAAATTGGGTTGCAAGTTAGTATGAATGATGAGTTAGATATAGAACTTTCAACTCATGGAGATGGTTAGATAGTAGAAACTCAAAGTCAGGTACCAATTACATATGGACTGGACATTGGGAATATACGCTAAGCCATATAACCCTCATCACTATGGCCTAATTACCTCTGTTGTTTTGTATTGTATCTATTATTATAAGAGAAAGAACCATTTGTTGGACTGAAAAGGGGAACTATGGGGGAAATAAGATATACCTTAAACTTAAAAAAGAAGGGAAGAGAATGGAGGGGTTGAATGTGGGAGGGTTGGACTGGAGGGGGGAGTAGGGAGGGGAATGCGATTGAGATGTAACTTGAAGAAATAAAAAATAAATTATTAAAAAATATTTTAAAAATTTAAATATCACCATTCTTTTACTTATTTGATTTTATTTATTTTTTTCCTTTATTTTTTATTTCTTCAAGTTACATCGCAATCCCAGTCCCCTCCCTCTTCCTCCCTCCAGTCCCACCCTCCCAATCTCAACCCCCATCCTCTTCCCTTTTTTTTTTTTAAGTTTAAGGTATATCTTTTCCCCCCCTACAGTTTCCCCTTTCAGTCCAACAAATGGCTCTTTCCCTTATAATAACAAATACAATACAAAACAACAGAAGTAATTTGGCCACAGTTATGAGGGTTATATGGCTTAGCATACATTCCCAATGTCCAGTCCTTATGTATTTGGTACCTGACTTTGACTTTCTACTATCTAACCATCTCCATGAGTTGAAAGTTCTATATCTAACTCAACATTCATACTAACTTGCAACACAATTTTAAAAGCATCTTCTTAGATCTCTTGACTCCTAAACAACTAAAAATTTAATTATGAGACTCTAGCTCTCTGTTCTTCAACCACCTCAGAGACCTGAGAGGGATAAATATATCTGATTTTATAGGAAGTACAGGGCCTGCAACTTCCAAAACTAAGAAATGACATACCAGTGGCTGCCTGGACAGTTCCCATTTTCTCTCCATACATTACATCATCGATCTTCAGTCGTTTGGCCCCGTTTCTCTGACAGACTACTTATTTGATTTGTTGAGATTATAATTATAACATTTTCCCCTTCTCTTTCCTCCCTCTAAACCATCCCATATACCTTTCTCTATTTTCCTCAAAATTTGTGGCCTCTTTTTATTAATAATCATTGCATGCCATTTTAATATTTGACAGAAAAATACACCACAGCTTAGAGTAAAGGAAAGAGTATTCCAATCGAATGACTGAACAGTGTCCAGATAAGTGTTAATGTTTATAATATTACTAACAATTCCATAAATAGAAGACAGAAAGAATTGGTTTAGATAACCAAATAGATTATATCCATGAAGACTATATTGATCAACGTGATTTCTATGTGTTTGTTTATGGTTCATATAATGGTTCATTGATATGAATCATTACTTCAGAAGTGTTTTAGAATAATTCTGACATGTTATACCGAGTTCAGAAAAATATAGTTGAATGGACATCAAAGAAATAAAAACTGTCTACATAGAATTAATTCATGTTTTTACCTGATTAGCCCTGTGAGATGAGGAACTGTAAGAGAATACTGTTAATTCTGTAATGAAAGGCTGGTCTTTTCTAGCCCAGGAATTCTGCACTGTATATGCTGGAATTCAGTTTCCTTTTGAATAAATGTTCATGAACTAATAGTATTGCTACTCAATTCTATGTGAAATAAGAAAAGGGAAAGATAAAATTCAGGAGAAACAACCCAACCATTTAACATATTACAGAATGTGTTTTACCACAAAATAAAAGCATAACATGCCTTATAAAGAATTAAAGAACAAATAGAGCTATTAGTGATACAAAATGAAAAGTTTAACATGAAACAGAAGGGGTGAAATGTTTCTAATTGTACTGAAAGGGAAAATTTGATGTGAAATATAAATCGCACAGTTTTTGTCTTGAATTGTTTATTGCAACATTCAGTAGCATTAGAGGAAACAATCTGTGTTCCTCTAACTTGTCTCACTTCTTTCCTATAAATAATATTATACTGACAATACATCACAGTCATCTTTTCTATAAAAGCACTTTATTATTTATATCTTGTTCAGCATTAAACTTGAACATACAGTCTTTAATTTAGTGTCAAGATTCTTGAACAGAAACTATATAATATATCCCTCTTTGATATCAGATCTTATTTTATCATCATTCTAATCAATACTTTTCTCATTCTGCCTAAATAATAGCCCCTAGATATATCCATGTTATCATCAAATTTTTTCTAAATTCATTTCTCCTGAAAATAAATTGATATGTAGCATTAATAGTGGCAATGAATAAAATAACTATTATTTTTGAGAAGACAAAATACAAACCACTTGTTCTAACCATTCTGAATGTACTTTCAATGGTAGCGGTTTTCCATATTCTTACAGGGAAGATTAATAATATAGTTACTAAAATTACATAAATCCTGTACTGGTTTACATACCTAATATATGTGAATATGCAATATGCATGTACACACATTATTGCTAGTTACCCTCAGAAGAAATGGAAGAGAGAAGAAGTTGCACTTTACTGCTGTCTCTATGATAAAAATATTTAAATGCATTTTGCAGTTTTAAAAAACACAATTTTGCATGCATATTAATTAAAGATACTTGTTCAATATAATTATAACTATGGCACTCTTATGCCCTGAAAAAGGAACTAAAATAGACATCAAGAAAAAAATAAAGCAGGACTCAGAACCCATGCCAATAACCAAGAGGACATTGTGGGACAAGTGGTTCCGACTTCCAAAAGTCGCTTTCCTCTTTCAACGGAAACAGATGCTGTTGTTACAAAATTAAATGAATTCTGAGTAGTTAATTCTCCATGACTTTTAGTACTAACATTAATATTCACTCGAAGAGTCTTGTAAAAACATTTAGTAGTTTTTAGAGTGGTTAGTTCCTAACAACACCAAGAATAAAATAATAAATATAAAAAATCCATTCCTTAGAAAAATCCTATGTACAGTGAAAAATTGTACTACACAATGCATACATTGAAACAGTGCAAGTAAGAAACTAACTGAAGAACAAATCCTTTACAAATGAGAAGGAAACTTTCAGTCTTTAAGTCCTGTAAAACACATATTAGAATCCTTCCTTAACTGAACTGCCCTGAATTTAGTAAAGTAAACAAAAAATAATGGCATGGAGAAACGATTTTTATTTCATTGTTCCTGATAGCTGAATAATATTCCATTGTGTAGATGTACCACAGTTTTTTAACCCATTCTTCGGTTGAGGGACATCTGGGTTGTTTCCAGTTTCTAGCTATTACAAATAAGGCTGCTATCAACATAAATGAGAAAATTCCTTATGATTCCATGAAGAGACATTTGGGTGTATACCCAGAAGTGGTATGGCTGGATCCTGAGGCAAAGCTATTCCAAGTTTTCTAAGATATCGCCAGACTGATATCCATAGTGGTTGCACAAGCCTGCACTCTCACCAGCAATGGAGTAGGGTTCCCCTTTCTCCACACCCTCGCCGGCATGTGCTGTCATTTGAGTTTTTGATCCTAGCCATTCTGACAGGTGTGAGATGGAATCTCAGAGTCGTCTTGAGTTGCATTTCTCTGATGATTAAGGATGTTGAGCATTTCTTCAAGTGTCTCTCAGCCATTAGGGATTCCTCCTTTGTGAATTCTCTATTTAGCTCTGTCCCCCATTTTTTGATTGGATTATTTGGTTTCTTGGCATTTAATTTCTTGAGTTCTTTGTAGATTTTGGATATTAGCCCTCTGTCTGATATGGGTTTGGTGAAGATTTTCTCCTAGTCTGTAGACTGCCGTTTTGTTCGAATGACAGTGTCTTTTGCCTTACAGAAGCTTTTCAGTTTCATGAGGTCTCATTTATTGATTGTTGATCTCAGGTCCTGAGCCGTTGGTATTCTGTTCAGGAAATGGTCACCTGTGCCAATGAGTTTGAGAGTTTTTCCCACTTTTTCTTCTAGTAGATTTAGTGTGACCGGCTTTATGTTAAGGTCTTTGATCCACTTGGACTTAAGTTTTGTACAAGGTGATAAGTATGGGTCTAATTTCATTCTTTTACAAGTGGACATCCAGTTGGACCAGCACCATTTTTTGAAGATGCTGTCCTTCCATTGTGCTGTTTTGGCTTCTTTATCAAAAATTAGGTGGCCATAAGTGTGTGGGTCTATTTCTGGATCTTCAATTCAATTCCATTGATCTACTGGTCTGTTTCTATACCAATACCATGCTGTTTTTACAACTATTGCTCTGTAGTACAGCCTGAAATCTGGGATGGTGATACCCCAAGATTTTTTTTTAATTGTACAGGATTGATTTAGCTATTTTGTGCTTTTTGTTGTTCCATATGAAATTGAGAATAGCTCTTTCCAAGTCTATAAAAAATTGTGCTGGTATTTTGATAGGAATTGCATTGAATCTATATATTGCTTTTGGTAGGATAGTAATTTTTATTATGTTGATCCTACCTATCCATGAGCATGGGAGATCTTTCCATCTTCTAAAGATCTCTTCCATTTCTTTCTTCAAGGGCTTGAAGTTCTTGTTGTACAGGTCCTTTACTTGCTTGGTTAGAGTTACCCCCAGGTATTTTATGTTGTTTGTGGCTATTGTGAAGGGGGTTGTTTCCCTTATTTCTTTCTCAGCCCATTTGTTTGTTGTATAAAGAAGGGCTTCTGATTTTTTTGAATTAATTTTGTATCCAGCCACTTTGCTGAAGGTGTTTATCAGCTGTAAGAGTTCTCTGGTGGAATTTTTGGGGTCACTTATGTATACTATCATATCATCTGCAAATAGGGATAATTTGACTTCTTCGTTTCCAATATTTATCCCCTTGATCTCCTTTAGTTTTCTTATTGTTCTAGCAAGAACTTCAAGTACTATATTGAAGAGATATGGTGAAAGTGGACATCCTTGTCTTGTCCCTGAGTTTAGAGGAAATGCTTCAAGTTTCTCTCCATTTATTTTGATGTTGGCCACTGGCCTGCTGTATATTGCCTTTATTATTTCTAGGTCCGGTCCTTGTATGCCCGTTCTCTCCAGAACTTTTATCATGAAGGGGTGTTGGATTTTGTCAAATGCTTTTTCTGCATCTAGCGAGATTATCATGTGGTTTTTTTTCTTTCATCTTGTTTATGTGGTGAATGATGTTGATCGACTTTCACGTGGTGGGAGGGTGGGACTGGAGCGGGGAGTAGGGAGGGGATTGCGAATGAGATGTAACTTGAAGAAATAAAAAATAAAGAAAAAAAGAAATGATTTTTAAAGTTTTGTATTTTGTTTTGTTTTATTTTCAAGACACTGTTTCATTTTGTAAATCTCAAACTCACAGAGAACTGACTGCATCTACCTTCTGAACACTGGGGTAAATGGTGTACACTATTGCACCTAGCTAAGTTTTTTTTTCTTTTATAAGGTTAATTTAAAGTGTGTGGGTGACTGAATTTCTAAGAAAATGCCAAAATGCAAGTACAAAAAAAAAAAAAAGTTACCATGAAGAGTGTTCTGTGTGAGTCATGTTCACAGACTGCTGGTTAGCAATGACGCTGTCTTCTGCCATAGCAGGAAGAGACAACAGGATGTACTTCGCACATATGTGTTGCCCTCCAGTTCACTGTATTATAGTTAATTGGGCCTTTTTAAAGCACTCTTACAGTAAATTTTCCCTTACATAGTATCAATTACTCATCGAAATCTGATTCCCAGAACCCAGATGTTAAAAACTGAAAACTGACTCCCATAAGGGACATAAGCACACACCACACACACACGAATAGAGACACTCTTCTTTTTTAAATTTATTTATTTGTTGCTTCAGGTTACATCTCCATCAAATTGTCCTCTTTCCCCCCTTCCCAGCCCCTCCCTCCCACCCTCTACCCCCTAACCTTTCCATCCCTCTCCTCTGGAGTGAAGTGTCATTACATAACAGTCCCCCGCCCTGCTTCAAAAGTCATATTGTAGGGGTTAGATAAATTAGATTTAGAAAATATATAGGAGTTTCTGATACTGTCTCTTAATTCGGGCCTGAAGAGCATTATCAGCATGAAGTCAGGAAAAACAGGAAAGACTTAATAGACTGAAAAACAAGGTTGAAGTCAGGAAAAACAGGAAAGACTCAATAGACTTGAAGAAACAAAGTATCTGGCCTGACATTGTTTCAGCTGCTAAGTGGGCGGAGCCCAAATTAAGCTGAAACAGAGTTCCTCCTATTTGAGGACAGTGCATGGAGCCCAGGGGAGAAGAGGCCCCTGATGCTAGAGAGCTCCAAGAGTCCTGCTGAAAAAAGGGCTGGCCATTGATGGCCATCTCTCTCCCTGAAGCAGAAAGAAGCTGGTGAGCAATGAAAGCCTGAGCAAGACACCAAAAGGCCAAGGACTAAACCCTGTGGCTAAGCTTTTGTCTAGAGGGGTTTGATCTGTCCGATTAGTGGCCTAAAAGAAATTGTGCCTGGCTTTAAGGACTGAGGCAGAGCAGCTGAGTTCCTGATTCAAAAGAAGTAAGTTGGCCTGCAAACGGCTGGGGTCTCCCACAGAGAAGAAAGCATGAAGCCTTATTTAAGGTGAGACTGCAATAACCAACTTACCCTGACAAACCTGCATCTGAGAGATCCAGAAAAAGGACTGCTAAGTGCGTTAAAGAATCTACAACAAAGACTGTGTTCCTGACGACTGAGGACCTGCCCCAGAGACTGTATCATTCTAAAAGGTTATGAAAGTAGTTGTTATAATTATCAATAGGTTTAGTGAATAGGTTAAAGGGGTTGTAGGAATTTATAGGATTAATAGTTAAGAAATTGTTGGTGTTTGTTGTAAGTGAATTTAGTAATAAATACATAAGAGTTAAATAATAATTTAAAAGATCGATTACATCATATGAGGGCCGAAAGCCTCCTCATACACTGGGGGCCTACAAGGCAGTACCACCAGTGAAAAGGGTCTCATTGCCAGGTAGAGAAAACTAAAAAAAAAAAAAAACCACACACACAAACAAACAAAACAAAAGTCTATGTCCATGTTCCCTTTGGTGTGCTGGCTGTAGTATAGATATCCTATACTATGTAGCTAAAATCCGACTATAAGTGAATAGATGCCCTGTGCATCCTTCTAGGTCTGGGTTAGCTCACTCAGAATGAGCTTCTCTATTTCCATCCATTTGGTTGCAAATTGCATGATTTCCTTGTTTCTGATAGCTGAGTAGTATTCTATAGTGTACATGTACCACAGTTTTTTAATCCATTCTTCGGTTGAGGGACATCTGGGTTGTTTCCAGTTTCTAGCTATTACAAATAAAGCTGCTATGAACATAGATGAGGAAACTTCCTTGTGATTCGGTGTGGAGTCATTTGTATGTATACCCAGAAGTGGTATGGCTGGGTCCTGAGGCAAAGCTATTCTAAACCTCCATAGTGGTTGCACAACCTGCACTCCCACCAGCAATGGAGGAGGGTTCCCCTTTCTCCACACCCTCACCAGCACGTGCTGTCATTTGAGCTTTTGATCTTAGCCATTCTGACAGGTGTGAGATGGAATCTTAGAGTCAAATTCCTGAACAGTACACCAATAGCTCAGGCTCTAAGACCAACAATCAATAAGCAGGACCTCATGAAACTGAGAAGCTTCTATAAGGCAAAGGACACTATCATTAGACCAAATGGCAACCTACAGATTGGGAAATGATCTTTACCAACTCCACTTCAGACATAGGGCTAATATCCATAATTTATAAATAACTCAAGAAATTAAACACCAAGAAAACAAATAACCCAATCAAACAATGGGAAGCAGAGCTAAACTGAAAATTCACAAAGGAGGAATCTCTAATGGCAGTGAGACACTTGAAATCCTCAGCATCCTTAATCATCAGAGAAATGCAACTCAAGAGGACTCTGAGATTCCATCTCACACCTGTCAGAATGGCTAAGATCAAAAATTCAAATGACAGCACATGCTGGCAAGGTTGTGGAGAAAGGGGAACTCTCTTCCATTGCTGGTGAGAGTGCAAACTTGTACAACCACTATGGAAATCAGTCTGGTGATATCTTAGAAAACTTGGAATAGCTCTACCTCAAGACCCAGCCATACCACTTCTGAATATCTACTGAAACGTTTCCTCACCAAAGCATAAGGACATATCAGCATCTATGTTCATAGCAGTCTTATTTGTAATAGCTAGAAACTGGAAACAACCCAGATGTCCCTGAACCAATGAATGAATAAAAATATTGTGGTACATTTACACAATGAAATACTACTTAGCTATCAGAAACAAGGAAATCATGAAATCCACAGTCAAATGGATGGAACTAGAAAAGCTCATCATGAGTGAGCTAACCCAGACTCAGAAAGATGCACATGGAATCTACTAATTTATAATTGGATTTTACCCATATAGTACAGGATACAACTATCTTCAACCAACACACCAAAAGGATCAGGAACATAGACTTTATTACCTATTAATGGGACAATTTGCCTTAAGTGTACTACCATGTAGGCCCCCAGGGTAAGAGGAGGCTCTTAGCTCTCATATGACTGTTGAACTGAGAGGAGCTGATATGTAGGGACACTCCATATTGGTGGAGTGAGATGAGTGGGAGAAGGAGGAGGGGGTAAATGGTGGATCCAGGAGGGGAGGAATGAGGGTACCATGATGGAGATGTAACTTAAAGTAATAAGTAAACATTAAAAAAAGAATAAGAAAAATCTCAGAACTTGAGAAAAAAAAAGTCTATTTTCTAACGTCTCCAAAAATCAAAAATGCTCTCAAATCTAGAGCAATGAAGATTTAGATTCATCAAGCTAGCCAACAACAGTCGGTACTTGTATAAAGGAAGGAAATGCAGCTTCCAGCAATTGACTGTCTGAGATAGATGGTACAAATTTTAATATAAATGTTCAAATTCTCTTAAGCCTTCCACACCGTGAAGGTTAAGTGACCATTAAAGTGGGAATGTTCCATATGTCACTTCAGTACACAGACAAAGAATGCATCAACTACAAAACATAATCCATTAGGTTAATGACCTATGCTGAGATGGCAGAAATATATTAGAGAAGAGATTTATTTAATCTATCAACCTTTCCTATATCAACCTGCTTTTTCCACCGTGCAATGTTCATTTTTCTTTGGATCATTCTGTAGTAAATGGTGACTTAATTTTCCTGTCAAAATGGAATTTTCAAACCCAAACCAGTGAATCACACCAAATCTCACCACTGTGCACTATACCAGAAGCCTAGCACATTTCAGCTTCTACCCATGCATATTAAGGAGTGACAGCTCTTTTGTGACAATATTTCTATATCTGGTATGTAATCCAAACATTGAAAAGGGAACAATATACTCTGTTCCGGAACAGTTTCCATGGATGCATGATTAAGAAACAATGTTTTTAAATCATCTTTTAAAAACCTTCGCCAAATAAAACATGTTTAATCTTGGAGATTAACAGTTTGCACAAGGAAATGTGATCTAAGCTGAAACAAAGCCTAGATATATTAGCCATGGCAAATTTCACAGATGTATAAATGTAATGTATCTCAAATCAGCTAGGGAGCAAGAGAGAATTACTTCATGAGCTGTCAGCAGCATCTAAAATGGCCTACAATGTACCATTGTCTCTTTCAGGTAGAACTCTCCTACTTTGTGGGATATTTTGAATTTTATTTCATGAACTTAATTTAATAATTATGGCATTTGGATCTGTTTTAGAAGATTAAATTGACCTTAAAATCACAGTAAACTAAACTAGGATCAAAATGTTGTGAGGAAAAAAAAAAGAAGAAGATGATGAGTGCCCATGTCAATGATTCAACTGGAATCTATAGGCTCCTATAATAGATGAGTACACTTTTGCCCACTTAAGAATTTTTTAGATTAACAAATGTGTTTATAGATTATAACAAAGGTTGTGCCTCAGTATAGTGGTTGATACATTGAATCCTTTATAGAAAGAATTTAGGAATAAAGGACAACAAAGTAATTCAATTAAGTGGTTTTTTTGTTTGTTTTTGTTTTGTTTGTTTTTGTTTTTTGTTTGCTTGTTTGTTTGTTTTTTGTGTGAAATTGAAGGTTCATTTGCACATGAGGAGAAACCTAGCTATTCTCTTCTAGAAATGATTTCCCTAGAAATGTTAAACAATGTATTGGTCCTGTATGGAAGTTTTCTTCATTCCATTTGTGACCTCGTGTATTCTCTTCTGGATTTTGAGGGGCTAGGATCTGGAACATACATTTTCTGGATTTCTTAAGCAAATAACTTCCTTTTAGATTAGGTCAATGCAAGTTACTGGCAGCAAAGAGCCATATGGAATATAGAAGATATTGAACTTTTCTTTTCTGTTCTGGCTGTGCCTCCAGCATTGAGTCAGCTATGGTGAGCAACCGCAGGGAATATTAGCATGGCTCTAATTGTGTTAGACAATTGTTATTTCAGTGGGCACCATGCAGTGTCAGCAACATAGGCCTGTAAGCACAAGTTCTAGAGGAAATGGTACAAAGGAGCAGACAGAAGGCGAGAGGGGTCAAACATGAAGACAATAGCAACAGCTTCACTAAAGACACCTTAATATATAAACCAGAATGACCTTACCTCTCAGATCCATGACAAGAACATGACAAGAACATGACTGTAACAGATGGTGTGTAAGAGAACATTTATACCATTGTACAAAGCTCTATGGGACAATGGTCTTGTAGATGACACAAGTTCTTGCTGTGTGGAATGGACAAGTAATTTGTCACTTAAATGTCATGGCAAACAGAGATAAAAAAACACTAACTTTAATCCAAATTTTCCTGGAAAACAGAGGAGGACAAGCATTGCTCCTGGAATCATAAAAGGAAACGGGGTGCCAGATGATAAAACCAGAACCCGTAGGACTGTAATTGACCAGCTCCAGCTCCCAATAAGCTTTCACCTTGTCACTGTTATTCTCATTTTTTTCTCTGAAACCTTGACTTATTTCTCTTTCAGCATTTAAATTTAGAAATTCTTCATTTTGTTCTGCATTCTCATTTTTCTTATCTCTAATTTCTTCAGTAACCACAGTGACAATAAACTCCTCTACCAACTAGATTCTCACATCTTTTCTTTAAATGAAAAATATTTCTCACTGCTAGAATGCTCATAGTGTCATCGATATATTTGAAAATCAACAAGTTAAATTTTATCTTACCCATTTCCCAAAAATCAACATATAGTTCTAGCTCCTAGAAAATATTAATAAACACAAGTGTTTAATTGTCTCAGGCTCAACACCTCAGAATTTCTTGTAATCACTTGTACCAGACAAATTTCATTCAAAGCATTTTCAAAATAACTTTAATTCTCAAGCGCATTTATATGCTTTCCCACTTGCTGCTCAAAGTATTTTATTACACCAAAACAATATATCCGCTTTTAAAGAACTGAACTTCATCTTGCTCAGCTATGTCATTAATTGTGGTATTGCATTTCTTCTGATTCTCCTGGGATGACTATGTTATGACTTACATAAAAAACAACCTCCTCGTGAATATTCCTATGATCCTATAGCTTTCCTTTGATATCTAACAGCTTTTTCTACTATCAAAAATATGTTTCTTATTTTATAATTTCAATAAATAGTCAAATAACAACTATGTAATAAGTAATTATTCACAATGGAGATTTTGCTTATAATTCACAAATTAAGATTTTGAAATATTAAGAGTAAAGATAAAGGTCAGAATAAATAAATTGTATCAAAGATCATTACACTCCAGTAGGAACAGTTCCAATTTTCTAAGGGAATGTTTTTCATTTCCATTTCATTTCTTCCTCAAAATATTAATCGTATAGTGATTTGTAGGATCTCCAATTTATACAGACA
>CAJQZJ010004752.1:7221045-7258309 GCA_907164525.1 Lophiomys imhausi
TTATATGGATAAAATGGATGCATAGCTCAACTATGATGTAGTGAATAGTGAGGATAAGGTACATAGAAGGAAGAGACATAGTTGAACAGTGTTTTATATATCTTCAGTGAGAGAAAAAAGTCAAGGATACCTCTAACATAATACATATTCATCAGATACATTATATTTGTAAATATATTATTAGTATGTAAATGTATTATTATATGGATAGAGAAGAAAAACAAAAGCATTTTGTACAATACTCATTGAAATAGTTGAAGAATTGAATAAGTAAGAAAGGCATGGCCACTATGATCTATCATCCAACAGCCTTCTATTTCTCAGACTCTTTCAGTATATATATATATATATATATATATATATATATATCCTTTTTCTCTCCCATATGTTCATCCTATCTAAATGGATACTCTCTCAATACATTTTAAATGACCATGACATATGTGAGTAAGATAGATTAAACTAAGAATGTTTTTAAACTTAAAGAATAACATTTTAAGGATTTTTAAATATGATTTTCAATAAATGCCTTAATGTTATAAAAGACTATAACATGTTTCTCTAAGCTCAGTGGCCACTGTATCCAGCAGGACTACTCCTGGAAACATGACTAAGGTGATATGGAAATGATAAACACACATACAGAAAAGCTGAGGTTGAGTAGGCTATGCTCTGATGGAGGGCTACTATGAAACCCAGAAATTCAGTAGTTTTACTACGTACTATTTATTGTGTAATTTATAAATATTCTTATTTATTTTGTAAGATCAAGGAAATAGTATTATTTATTACATAGGATCAAGCCTGTCTCATGGGAGAGGTCTCTGTAGGGGAGCACTTTCAGGCTGTAAACAACTGAGTGGAGGAAGCTGGAGTCCGCACTTACTGCATACACTGTCAATAGATAGAACAGTGGAAGGCTTTACCAATTTCTCCAAACTTGACCGAGGGAAACCCATACCATCCCCATACTTTAAGGCATTGTCATCCTGTTATGGCTGTACTCAGGACTTAATCTACTCCCAATAAGTTGTCCCACCTACTACCCATAAAAGATTAAGCAAAGAAACAGAAATTTCTCAGTTTTGAAGATCATTAGAATCATATAAGTCAGGATTCCAACCAGTGTATGTCTATATTTGTCCCAAGTAGGAAAAAAGCTATAAGAAGCCGGAGTATACTCAGTAACTTTTGTATTATAAGCTCACAATATGCATAAGGAGACAAAAGAAGGACTAAACTACAGCACAATTATAACAGGTGACACCATAAGGAAACAAGGTAGCAGAAAGTAAAGTTGAGAAGCTAAAAGTGTATTATAGAAGCCTTTTTCTAGAAGTTCGGGAACTTTAATCTTGTTAAATTCCAATAACTTGATGGTATTTGCTGATTCGGTCTGTGGTTGTAATTAACGGAAAGTTCTTCCTAAGCTGAAATAAAATCCATTCCATTGTAAAATACCTTTAACCCCAAAAGATACAAATGTGACATGAAATTTAATGATTTTAATGACAGTATTATAAATAAGGAAACAAAATAAGTGTGCCTTATTTGGAATTCAGAAATAATTGTACTGGGTTAGTTAACTATCTGTGTCATTATTTTCAGTACAATGTACAGAAACCACAAAAATGACATGTTTGGAGTTTTATTTTATTCCAAGAACATGCTTCTTATTTCCATTTAAATCCAAATGAAACATGACGGTTAATGGGGAGAAGCATGAGCTTAAGGCTTTATCTGTTTAGATATTAAGTCCTAGACTACACTTAGTAAAACACGGTCTCAACAACAACAAAAGGAAAATAGTTGCAAATGGGTTTATTTAAAAGGTTTTTGAGAGACTCAGAACTGATGAATATATATTTATATTACCAAAGGGGATTTACTCTAATGGGTATAACACAAGAGAATCTGATTAGTTAAATGATGATTGTCTGCATGCTGCAAAGGTTCAGAACCAACCTGCTCAGTTTATGAATTTGTATGCCTAAGTAGTTACAATCTGCCATTACAGAACAAAAAGGTTTCAGGTTTTCATTTCATGTTGGAAATCAGCAGAATCTAGGCTCTGTTTCCAGTGGAAAGCAGCAGTGGTAGTGGCAGAGACAGATGCAATCTCTAGGAAGCATAGACAAAGACAACGGCAGTATGGAGTCCTCTCCGTATTTGTGTTTATATATGTATATCTGAGGTAATCTCAGTCTTGGTCATAGGTGTTAATTACCCCTCCCCACCCCCAGGAGGCAGCAACTGATAAAAAAGATGTATAACTGATCAAAGGGATAAAAATAAGAGCCTGGGTGTCTAGTCCTGAATGGGGCATCTTTTAAAATGCTCACATCCTCACCCTGATACCAAGGCTCAGAGAATGCTATGGAGGAGGAGACAAGAAGAATACAACATCTAGTTAGATGCAGAGTTCACTGACATAGTCCTCTGGATATTCTCATGGCTTTTATACTCACAAACTCACAGAAGCTTTGCTTATCTATTCAAGAACCTCACAAGATCATATCACCCCTTAAAGATAATCTACTGGCACTTGACAGTTTCTAGGTGGATAGAGAATCATTCTTTTTTAAAGAAGTTTTCACTGATAGATTGCCCATGCCTCAATGGCTGGCCTCATACCCGCACACATATGGGCAGAACTAATTAGTACTAATTGGACTCAATGAGTTGTTAAAAAAAAAAAAAGACATGAAGCTGAGAGGGTGACAAACTGTGGGTGATAGCCCAGGATTTGATGTGAAAAGGGGAATATTGTTTCATTGTATACACATTTGAAATTCTCAAGCATAAATAAAAATTATAATTTAAATATAAATGTATTGGAATTACCCAGGAGAGAGTTCCATATACATATCTGACATTGCAGAAATGTGATATACACTTAGAAGTGATCAGATGTTTAATTGAACCTGAACGCTTGGGAATGCTTTATACAGGTAGTAAAATACTATTGCTTAGGTGTACTTGCTCTATCCTAGGTTCCTGATCAAGCACATTTAGTCCAGTTTCCAAAACAACAGTATTATTTTGTCCCCAAACAAAAAAAACTCAGATTCACTAACATTCTCCAGAACACAGTGATTATCTGAGAAACTCAACGTAATAGAAAATTCCACTAAATTCCTCAAAATGTGTTCTTTCACTTATGTAACCACCCTTTAAACCCATGTTATAGTGTGTACAGTGAGAGTGATTATAAATACCAATATTTAAAAGAAACAGAAATGAGCTAATAAGGAAGATAAAGAAGAACCAGGGTTGAAGGAAGAATATTTAAAAATATTCTATCAAAATAGGTTTCTAAGAGTTTTTACCAAAAAGAGTGAGTTGTCCATGATAAATAACATCAATTTAGAAAAATTAGGGTAAATCAAGGAATCAAATGTTCCTTTAGGATTAAACACCTTGGAGGGATTTTGGAATTTTGCCAAGATCGTTTTAAGTAGACTCTGGTCTCTCCATCTCTATTCACAGCAGCATTTAGAAACAAACAGGAAGATGTTTATGGGCTCCTACCCCTTCATTACAAACTCTTGGTGTCTGGGGAAGGCTGTTGTTTCCTTGAGGCTGTAGTTACTGGTAACCTCTCCATGATCTAGTTTACAACTCTCCATGCATGCTCATGAAAGAAATCTTTATCAGATTCAAGGGTTCATGCATATCTCAGATAATCACCATGTTCTGGAGAATGTTAGTGAATCTGAGTTTCTTTTGTTTTGGGACAAAATAAAAGCAAGATTTGTCAGGAAGAAGAAGGGTTATAGCAGGAGAGGAAAAAAGATGAAAACAGGCATTAGTAGGCAAATGATCAAAATTTAAGAATCAACATCTGGTATAGCTAATTTTCCTCAGGAAGAAAATCTATTCCTTACCATGGCTCTCAAGTGACTGTATAGGATGGTCCCTATTCTATCATTGACCTTAATTGCTGCTTTTCTTCACTCTTTTTATTCATCTTTTGCTTTTCTTCATTCTTTTTATTCAGCTTCAGCCACATTCCTTCATGGTATGTTGTTTATCAAAGGCTATAACTATCTAGTTCCATGTAAGAACTCTTACCTGGTATTCATCTACCTTGAGTTTCATTGCTCTTTCAATATCATTTTCAAATCTTGCATAAACACCACTAAGAACTTTCTGCACACCTCAACATGCTCCTGTCACTTTAGACAACACTCTAAACCCTCCCTAGTCAAGCCCCAACAACCAGTAATTACTTTGGATCAGTAATGAAATGTGTATATGAAAACTCTAATTTGTTTTAAGTTGAAATGTGAAAATTGAAAAATCTTCCTTCTTGTTGTCAATGACATAGGGAAATGACAAAAATAAGCACATATATTCATTAGTGGATGTTGCAAAAGCAGGTTTTATTCAGTAACTACTGCCATGAAGGAAAAGAGTGAAGCTCTTTTAAAATTAGTTCAGAAATAATTTTGTGTTTTAATAGCAGAATGTTGGAGGGAGCAGGAAATATAGGGAGCTTAAGTAGTACGGAGGAAGTACTAATCAAATACATCAGGAAGTGATTGACCTACTTGTATATCATCCCGTTTGCTAACTGACACTGAAGGAAACTAGACACTTATCATGCCATGGAGACTGGAAGACAGTATTTTCCAAGAATAAAAGGTAAAGTATTTTGATACCTTGAGTTTTGTCTGGCATCAAATCAGCTCATACTCAGTATGAGGGAATCTAGGAATCACATTAATGTTTTGTTATTGTTATTGTGTTCATTGGTCCAGTTTGAGACTTTTTCAGAAGAGAATATGAACGTCAAGAAAAAAATTCTAGATATGAGTTGTCTGTTGTTGGTTTGTTGGGTTATTTTTGTTGAAACAAAGTTAAGGAATGTGGGAGGAGCAGGTAACAGCAGATGAAGGTACAGAAAAGGAGGTAAGAAAGAGAATTATCTGAGATAATAAAAGAATGTAGATGCTAGTCAATTGAAAATAACAGCCCATCATCACCATTATGAACAACATTTACAATGTAGCTAGATATAAGGAGGATTTTGAGTGGAAGTATATTAGTAAGGGTAATAACCCTTTCTTTTTCAAGTTGTGGTTTTTCTGGATATAATGGTGGGTTATACAAAAGAGAATGGCAGAAGTTCCTGCTCTTTAAACTTGGTGGACAGTCTGAAGCCATGCATAACTCCTAAGAGATCATAGTAGTTAGTAGTTAAGGCAGGCAAGAACCAAAACCTGAAAATAGAGGAGTTGAAGGTACACTCATTCTGGACATAATTCATTAATTAACTAGAGGACCTTCCACAAACCATGGCAAGGATAGAAGGTTGTCACCATCAGAAATAATAGTATTTACCTACAATCCCAGTACTCCAGAGGGTAAGGTATAAAGAAAGGAATCTTGAATTCAAGGCCAGTCTGGGCTACATAGTAAATTATACAATCTGTCTGTGATCTTTTCAATGAAATGTGTCTCCTCCTGTTGACACTGTTTGGGGGAATTATGGAACACTTAAGGGGTGAGGGTTGTAAGTCAATAGAGATTGGTTCTGGAACTATAGCCTAGCAGTAGCATCAACTGAATCTCTCTTCTTCCCTGGGGCAGTGTCACCTTAAAGAAAAGATGTAGCCTTCACAGTTCCTTAAACCAAAAGCAACCCCTGTTTGAAATATCCCTTTCTTATTCTCCTTGTGTCTTCTATCTCTCCCTATTCATTGACTCAGTTTGTCCCTAACATAGCCTTTCTCTTTATTTAGTCAACAGCATTACCACATGGTAAGTGAAGGAATGAGTAATCCACTTCTACATTTTACAAAGGAAGAGATTGCTTTTCTAACCCTTAATGACTGAAAACAGTGCCCAAAACTACAAACAGATGTTATCTATTTAAAGTCATATATTACTTCCAAAATTTATGGTACATGACTTATAAGGCTGCTCTCAACCTTGTTGTCAGCAAATGACGTTATACCTAATTATTACAATACACACACACACACACACACACACACATTTTGTGTCACTGGTATGAAAGGGTACATAATTTAAGATTAGAACTATACCTTTAGTTTACCTGGTAAATGATGATAACATAGGAATTTAAAATTATAGTAATGTTGGTTACATTGTTTTCTTAAAGGTAAGTTGAAATTAAGCAGACTGACCACACAGTTGGATAGTAGATTGAAGGCATAGTTTCTAGCATTCCAGAGACACATTATTAACTTGATTGCAAGGTCAGGCTAAATTTCAGCTTCTGAAGGCCAGAGGGGCTTACAGTAAAAACGATTTCCACAGTTTCCTATCTACACTACCTTGTGACCAACAACAAGCGTCCATACCAAGACCAAAGTCCCAGACACCATGCCTGTCCCACCATGAAAAGTAAACTAAAAAAAAGTTGCTTTGGTCAGTGATTTGTTTACAAAGAATAAAACAAGTATACATACAGTGACACCTTGTCTCAAAGATGAGGGTTTGAGGGTGAGGATTATATGATAACAGAAATTGTATGAAGAATTTAAAAATCTTTACTAAAGAGAGAGAGTGGGAACAGGGTGTTAGTAAATAATATTTAGTAGTCCCTTGATAGATGCTTTTCAAATAAATTAGAGACATCTTTAATTACAGAGTGAGAATTTATTGTTCTGTCCTTTCAATTTTATTTGAACATAAACAATGATTAGAGACACATGTACCTAATTCTCAGTCTGGAAAAATCTTGTTCAAATTCTGAGTTTTACAAATAGGTGAAATCATAGCAAAACTACATGTGTATATCATAAAACAATTTTTATAATAGTAATATCGTTGATAATAAAGGTAATATCTAGGTAACCACAATTTTGTGCAAGATATTTCACTAAGCATTAAGTATTCATTAAATCATTAAATATTCATGTCAATATCCTAATATGTATACTGTTATCATCACTACTTACCAGAAAGGATACCGAAAGTTTAAGGGACTTGTTCAAGAACATAATTCATTAATTAACTAGAGAACCTTCCACAAACCATGAAAAGCGTTGAAATATGAATTCGTATCACTATTTTTACTTATATAAAACTGTTACATTATTGATTTCAAATGGACATACTCTATCCAACTCTCACATACACAATAATTACATAAGTATAAATGTATCACGTAGATACAGCCTAGTGAGTTCAAAATACAATATTTGGGATTAATTGTGGAAATACAGAACTCAAAATACTTGAGGTTTAGCATGACACTAAAAATATGTGAAAAAATAGTGTTTAACCTTGATATTGGTGTATGTTGCAGATTTGCAAAAATACTGTTTTTATTGTCATACTAGCGACATCTAGAGATTATCCAGTTTTGATAAATAAAATTAACTTAGGAATTGGAGTAGTAAAAACATCTCATATATTTGAAGGTTTACTGGATAAAATAAGAAGGCAGAACAGCAAGTCATGGAATACATTTTTAAACAGAGATACTTAAGTATTAGCTTGCCAGGCTGCTTATACTTTATCAAAATATTCAAGTACAATAGTATGATATATTTATATCAAGATCAATTGACTAGTTTTACTTTATGTTGTTATGTCTTAGACATATTTATATAGCATGATGTTTCTGTGAAGTTGGAATGAGTCCCACTGCTTTCAAAAATGACCTCTGAGATAAACTTATATAAAAAAGATTTGAAAATGCAATGTGTTGCAGGTCTTAGCATCTCTGGTCTGGCATCTGAACTCAAGCCATCATTGTTTTCTTACTTTTGCTCCTTAAGGCCACCTCTTGTACCTCACACACTGCCGAAAGGAAGCCTAAAGCATTTTTATTGATTTGGAAATAGAAAATCCTCAATTTTAAGTAAATCTAGTCATTGGTCATTCTGTTTGTTTTGCAACAATAAAAAAAAAGTCATGGTAGTCCCTATTCTAATGAAATTTACTAAAGACAGAAAAATGTATTACTCAGCTTATACTATTTCAAAATAAATACAGTAAAAGGCTTTTGTACCATCATTAAGATATTCTGGGAGTTTGTACTTAGAATATCATACACAAAAATTCACTGAATTTCCATACTAGTCTTGCAATGTATACAATAGTAGTTTCATTTTACAGATGAATGAAATAAGGCTTTGAGTTTAGTAGTGGAGATAGAAAGAACAACACAGTTGTGTCTGTTTATACAGTACATGTGTGCTCTATATTTGAAATGCTGGTGTGTTAAGAACACAACTAGTTTGTGCATGATGGTGCACGTCTTTAATCCCAGCACTGAAGAGGAAGAGGCAGGCTGTTTTCTGTGAATTTGAGGCCAGCCTGGACTACAAAGCGAGTCCACAACAGCCAGGGCAACACGGAGAAAACTTGTCTCCAAAAACTAAAAAAAAGAAAGCAAAAAACCCCCACAACTGGTTGAACTCTTTCAATATATTTTATGAACATGTTTAAAATGAACTAGTAAATGCCCAGCAATGAATAATAAACATTGTTGGAGAGTAATTCTGATCCTACTATGTATAGTTATTGAATTGCATGTCTGATTGTGATTGTCAAAAGTCAATTATTTCCTGGATATACCAGTGTTCCAGAGCACTATGAGGTAAGGCATCTTGTGATGACTCAGCCAGGAAATGTGTGACCAAATTCAAGGGAAATAGAAATACAATCTGACTCATTTAGAGAGGTAGGTGAAAGAAGGTAGTGAACCAACATCATGATATTCTTGATTGTTATTCTCCTAGAGTTCTTGGGGATTGTCAATATCTTTCTAGGAGTAAGCTTTATTTGAGGATAATCCATTTCGAGGTAAGATATCTCCCTGTCACTAAGTAAACATTCATGAAATAGGAACAATCTAAAAAAGAATCTAAAAAACATGGCCTTACAAATTATATTGTTAGAATGTATTCAGTATGTGCATTGAAAGTTAATTCAAAGTTAATTCAAAGTTAACTCGGTGAAGGATACAGGAATAAGAACCCAGAATTAAATTTTTATATCAACCTCACATCTTTTTTAAGCTTAAAATAAATTTGCTATCTTTCTGTGTAAAGCATGATTCATTTTGCTCTTTTCTAAATCTTTGGTTGGCTTTTCCATTTCTGAAGAAATTTACATGTGGCAGTGTTTTAAGCACAGGGGAGAAATGCAGAGCTAACACTGAATATTTCAGAATGGCTACATTTGGAAAAAAATTTTATAAACCTTGCTATTTCACAGTGAAATTAAAACAGCTCAGAAATAAGAAATACCAGCCCATTATTGGAAACTGTTCCTTCGCTACAAATAGAAGTTTATGTCATTATTCATGTTTAGAAAATATACAATTTTGCTTATATCACTTAAAACCATGAAACAAATCTTCAATACATATGAGATATATACATTTTTAAATGGTATAAATAAGTCTATCACTGAAGGACTTATTACTAAATACCATACTGTGTGAATGATCACACCTACACAAAACAAAGACTATAAACACAGATTCTGTAAACTATAAAGACTATGTGATTAGTCATAATTGACATGAAGGCAATTAAAATATGTTTTCTCTGCTTTCTGAGATAAGTTTCTATTGGTTTTTATGAATAAACAACAAAGTTTAAAAAATAAAAGAAAAATATTTTGTGATTTGTTTCCTTTAAAGCTAAAAAATATTTAAACTTAGGGCCTAGGGAGACCCCTCAATTGCTAAAGTGCCTTCTTGGCAGTGAAAGGACTCCAGTTTATCTACACAGCACTATCCAGCTCCCCTAGAGGTTAAATGTCTCCATAATTAGAAAGTATATGTACATGTCATCGCAACCCTTCTGTCTAACTTATATTGGGAAAGCACAATGACTATGAAGATGTCAGGGCTCTCTTGCTCCAGTTTAATGATTGGGGAGTAGTATTTCTACTGACTTGTGTTGGGGTAGTGTTAGGCATTCTAAATGTTAATTAATTGGTCCTGCTTTCTGTCTGTAACTTACATTGACTCCGATTGATTAAATAAAATGCTCAGGCCTGTATTGGGCAAAGACAGAGAAAGGTGGAACTTCCTGATTTTAGAACAGGAAGTCTGCGCTTGAGACAGAAGAAAGTATTCCAACCAACAGCAGGAGAAAGAATTCATTCCAGCCAGGAGCAGCAGGAAGGAGGATACACACCATGGGATAGAAAAAAGAACCTCATTCCACATGGCCAAGAACATAGGCATATCATGGAGAATGGCAGTCCAAGGGGACGTATGTACATATGGGGTCACATTTGGGTAATAGAATTATGAGCTGGTTTAGATGGGCCAGGATTGCTCAACTCAGGCCAAGGATTGTTAAAATCCATGTGGTGTTTGTGTGTGCTCATTTATAATGGCTGCTTAAAGATTAACAACTGCCAAACCAATTACTGATAATAAATGCTGGTTAAATAGTTTAATTAGCCATATTTTTACAGACTTGGGCAACTACTCTAAAGTATTACATAATAATTAAAGTTAATACTAAGTTTGAAAGCTTTTTGTGTCAATGTTTGGATTTTAATAACATTTCATGTGTGTATCAGTATATGTATGTATGCCTGTACAAACACACAAAACAAACAGGTACTAACATCTCATGAGAAAATTTTATAAAGATTATTTTTGCACCACACTCCTCCCAAAGAGTAACTTCTTGGACAAGAAGGCATCAAAGAGAACTCTTAAAAATTGTGAGAGGGGAGGGGATCCAACATGGTGGCGGCTGGCGTGGACGTATTTTGATTTCAGGGTCAACAGTCACAAGGCGGCAAGTGTTGCAGGACACTGTACAAAGGGCATGACCCCTTCTAAATCTCACCCAGCTACACAGGGACCACGGAAGATCCCTGGGCAGGACGCCCTTTCTCACTCTCGGACACACTAGGAAGCCTCTGGACCCGGGAATCAGGATAACCCATCACCCAACAGGAGAGACCCCCGGTAAGTTCCAACCTAGTACCCAGCCAGCAGATTCAGAACCCACGCAGAGATAATCCCCACCCTGCTGGTCACTGCCAGGTCTCACACAGATGATCAAATTATTTGGCGAAAGGTTGCGACCCTTAGAAGTGAGCGGAACTCCACTGCAAAGTGCCTTCAGACTGCAGATGGCAGTCTGTGACATCACTGGCCAGTTTCCAAGCCACGGGAGCGGCAAGGCTACTGGAGCTGAACTGCAGATTTACTCGCTACAGGAACCAACCCCGGGCAAACTGCAAGATACTTTAAACTGTCATATATTGGACTTTTGTACTAGTACAGGCCCTTCCGGCAGGGAACCGGAGCTTATTTGTACACAGCTCTGCCACCTGGATTAGTTAGGTCTCCACCTGGGAGGCGGGGCTGAATGACTCACCTTATAGGGGTGGAGCAAGGCAACGCTACTCCTACACCAAAACGCCCCCTTTGGACCCAAGTCCAGAAGACAGCAAAAAAAAAAAAATTCCACATGGCCAGAGGCCCCCCCCCAAAAAAAACAGAGCGAAATGTCTCCAACAAAAGAAAGCAACGCTATTCCATCCAGCCCGAACCACCTCACCACAACTGAAACACATGAAAACGATGACAATTCTATAGTATGGAAAGTGATAGAGTCCCTTCAAGAAGAACTTAAAACTATGAAGGAATTCAAAGAAGCCACAATTTTATAAGTCAAAACAACGAATAACATCATTAAAGAGCTCCAAGCCAAGGTGACCCAGCTTGAACAGGAAAAGGATAAAGCAATGAAAGATCTCCAGACAAAAACAAGCAAACTGGAGAAGGAAATGTACAAAACGAACACTACCATTCAAGACATGAAAATAGAAATGGAAACAATAAAGAAAACACAGTCAGAGTTAAGAGAGGAAATGAAGAATCAAGAGAAGAGAACAGGAACTACGGATGTGAGTATGAAAAAATAGGATGGAAGAGATGGAAGACAGGATCTCAGGCATGGAAGATTCGATGGAAGAAATCAGTACAACATCCAAAGAAAATGAGAAAGCTAAAAAAATCTCTCACCCACAACATCCAAGAAATCAAGGACTCAATGAAAAGACAGAACCTAAGAATTATAGGCATAGAGGAAAGAGAAGACTCCAGACTCCATGGTCCAGGAAATATCTTCAACAAAATCATAGAAGAAAACTTCCCAAACCTAAAGAAAGAGTGCCAGTAAAAATCCAAGAGGCTTACAGAACACTTAACAGATTAGATCAGAAAAGAAACTCCTCTTGCCACATAATAATTGAAACTCCAAATGCAGAGAACAAAGAAAGGATATTAAAAGCTGTAAGAGAAAAAGGCCAAGTCACATAAAATGGCAGACCCATCAGAATCACACCTGACTTCTTAGAAACTTTAAAAGCTAGAAGGACCTGGATGAATGTCCTACAAGCCCTGAGAGAACATAGGTGCCCAGCCAGACTACTATATCCAGCAAAACTCTCCATCAACATAGAAGGAGAAAACAAGATATTCCAGGACAAAATCAAATTCAAACAATATCTCCTCACAAACCCAGGCCTACAGAAGATACTAGAAGGAAAATTCCAACACAGAGAAGATAACTACACCCAAGAAAACAGAGGAAATAGAAACCTCCACAGCAACTAAATAAAAAAGGAAACACAAGACAGCCAGCTATACCAAAATAATGGGAAATAACAACCCCTGGTCACTAATATCCATCAACATCAATGGACTCAACTCGCCAACAAAAAGACACAGACTTACAGACTGGATCCGTAAACAAGACCCATCTTTTTGCTGTACACAAGAAACACACCTCACTATTGAAGATAAACACTATCTCAGAGTAAAGGGCTGGGAAAAGGTTTTCCAAGCAAATGGACCCAGGAAACAAGCTGGAGTAGCCACCCTAATATCAAACAAAATAGACTTCCAATTGAAGTTAATAAAAAAAGAGAGAAGGGCATTACATACTCATTAAAGGAAATATCCACCAAGAGGTCATCTCAATATTGAACATCTATGCCCCAAATACAAAGGCACCTACATTTATAAAAGAAACGCTTCTAAAACTTAAATCGCACATTGATCCAAATACTTTAATAGTGGGAGACTTCAACACCCTACTCACAACTATGGATAGATCATCAAGACAGAAGCCAAAGAGAGAAATAATGAGTCTAACAGAGATCATGAACCAAATGGACCTAACAGATATCTACAGAATATTTCACCCAAACACAAAAGAATACACCTTCTTCTCAGCACCTCATGGAACCTTCTCCAAAATCGACCATATAGTTGGACACAAAGATAGCCTCAACAGATACAAGAAAATTGAAATAACCCCTTGTATCTTATCAGACCACCATGGAATAAAGCTGGAGTTCAATAGCAAAAGAATCAACAGAAAGTCTACACTCACATGGAAATTGAACAACTCTTTACTAGAGGACCACTGGGTCAGGGAAGAAATAAAGAAGGAAATCAAAGACTTCTTAAAATCCAATGAAAATGAAGACACAACATACCCAAACCTATGGGACACAATGAAAGCTGTGCTATGAGGAAGGTTCATAGAACTAAGTGCCTTCAAAAACAAAATTGTGACAGCTCATATTAGCGAATTAACAGCTAAACTGGGTGAATTGGAAAAAAAGAAGCAAACACTCCCAAGAGGAGCAGAAGGCAGGAGATCATCAAACTTAGGGCTGAAATCAACAACTTAGAAACAAAAAGAACTATACAAAGAATCAATGAAACCAAGAGTTGGTTCTTCAAGAAAATCAACAAAATAGACAGACCCTTAGCCAAATTAACTCAAAGACAGAGGGAGAAAACACAAATCAACAAAATAAGAAATGAAAAGGGAGAAATAACAACAGACATTGAGGAAATCCAGAGAATATTTGAATCCTACTTTAAAAATTCTATACTCCACCAAATTTGAAAACTTAAGTGAAATGGACAATTTTCTTGATAGATTCCACCTACTGAAGCTAAATCAAGATCAGATAAACAGATTAAACAGCCATATAACCCCTAAGGAAATAGAAAGAGTCATTAAAAATCTCCCAACTGAAAAAAGCCCAGGGCCAGATGGCTTTAGCATGGAATTCTACTGGACTTTCAAAGAGGAGCTAACACCAACACTTTTCAAACTCTTTCACAAAATAGAATCTGAAAGAACACTGCCAAACTCATTCTATGAGGTCACAGTCACCCTGATTCCTAAACCACACAAAGACCCAACAAAGAAAGAGAACTTCAGGCCAATCTCCCTCATGAACATAGATGCAAAAATACTTAATAAAATACTAGCAAACCGAATTCAAGAACACATCAAAAGTATCATACACCATGATCAAGTAGGCTTCATCCCAGGAATGCAAGGATGGTTCAACATACGAAAGTCTATCAACGTCATTCACCATATAAACAAGATGAAGGAAAAAAACCACATGATAATCTCGCTAGATGCAGAAAAAGCATTTGACAAAATCCAACACCCCTTCATGCTAAAAGTTCTGGAGAGAACAGGCATACAAGGACCGGACCTAGAAATAATAAAAGCAACATACACAAGGCCAGTGGCCATCATCAAATTCAATGGAGAGAAACTTGAAGCATTTCCTCTAAACTCAGGGACAAGACAAGGATGTCCACTTTCACCATAACTCTTCAATATAGTACTTGAAGTTCTTGCTAGAGCAATAAGGCAACTAAAGGAGATCAAGGGGATAAACATTGGAAACGAAGAAGTCAAATTATCCCTATTTGCAGATGATATGATAGTATGCATAAGAGACCCCAAAAATTCAACCAGAGAACTCTTACAGCTGATAAACACCTTCAGCAAAGTGGCTGGATACAAAATTAATTCAAAAAAATCAGAAACCCTTCTTTATACAACAAACAAATGGGCTGAGAAAGAAATAAGGGAAACAACCCCCTTCACAATAGCCACAAACAACATAAAATACCTGGGGGTAACTCTAACCAAGCAAGTAAAGGACCTGTACAACAAGAACTTCAAGCCCTTGAAGAAAGAAGTGGCAGAGGCCTTTAGAAGATGGAAAGATCTCCCAAGCTAATGGATAGGTAGGATCAACATAATAAAAATGGCCATCCTACCAAAAGCAATATATAGATTCAATGCAATTCTTATCAAAATACCAACACAATTTTTTTATAGAATTGGAAAGAGCTAGTCTCAATTTCATATGGAAAACAAAAAGCCCAGAATAGCTAAATCAATCCTGTACAATAAAAAAAAACATCTGGAGGTATTACCATCCCAGATTTCAAGCTGTAGTACAGAGCAATAGTTGTAAAAACAGCATGGTATTGGTATAGAAACAGACCAGTAGATCAATGTAATCGAATTGAAGATCCAGAAATAGACCCCCACACTTATGGCCACCTAATTTTTGACAAAGAAACCAAAATGACACAATGGAAGAAGGACGGCATCTTCAACAAATGGTGTTGGTCCAACTGGATGTCCACTTGTAAAAGAATGAAATTAGAGCCATATTTAGCACCTTGTACAAAACCTAAGTCCAAGAGGATCAAAGACTTTAACATAAGGCTGGTCACACTGAATCTACTAGAAGAAAAATTGGGAGAAACCCTCAAACTAATTGGCACAGGCAACAACTTCCTGTACAGAACACCAACGGCTCAGGACTTGAGATCAACAATCAATAAATGGGACCTCAAGAAACTGAAAGGCTTCTGTAAGGCAAAAGACACTGTCATTCGAACAAAACGGCAGCCTACAGACTGGGAGGAAATCTTCACCAACCCCACATCTGACTGAGGGCTAATACCTAAAATCTACAAAGAACTCAAGAAATTAAATACCAAGAAACCAAATAATCCAATCAAAAAATGGGGGACAGAGCTAAATAGAGAATTCACAAAGGAGGAATCCCTAATGGCTGAGAGACACTTGAAGAAATGCTCAACATCCTTAATCATCAGAGAAGTGCAGCTCAAGACGACTCTGAGATTCCATCTCACACCTGTCACAATGGCAGGGTCAAAAACTCAAAGGACAGCACATGCTGGCGAGGGTATGGAGATAGGGGTACCCTACTCCATTGCTGGTGGGAATGCAAGCTTGTGCAACCACTATGGGGGTCAGTCTGGCGATATCTTAAAAAACTTGGAATAGCTCTGCCTCAGGACCCAGCCATACCACTTCTGGGTATACACCCAAATGCCTCTTCACGGAATCATAAGGAAGTTTCCTCATCTATGTTTATAGCAGCCTTATTTGTAATAGCTAGAAACTGGAAACAACCCAGATGTCCCTCAACTGAACAATGGGTCAAAAAACTGTGGTACATCTATACAATGGAATATTATTCAGCTATCAGGAACAATGAAATTATGTAATTTGCAGCCAAATGATTGGAACTAGAAAAGCTCATCCTGAGTGAACTAACCCAGACTCAGAAGGACACATATGGCATCTATTCACTTATAGTAGGATTTTAGCTATATAGTCGAAGGTATCGATACTACAACTAACACACCAAAGGGAACTTGGACATAGACTTCTTATTTTTAATATTTATTTTTTATTTATTTTTTATGTATTAGTTATATTTTTTCTATTTTTTAGTGTTTTTTATCTATTGTCTGATATTTGTTTGTTTGTTTAGTAGTTCTCTCTCCCGGGCTATGAAAAACTTTTCACTGATGGTACTGCTACGTAGACCCCCAATGAATGAAGAGGCTCTTGGCCCTCATACGACCTCTCAAATGAGATGAGGGACTGCTATATAAGGACACCCCACCCCAGAGAAATGGAATGGAAGGGATAGGGGGCAAAGAAAAAAAATGAAATGTGATGTTTCGGCCTTTTGCTACTAATTGTCATAAACTGTTTAGGATAATTAAGAAATGCAAACTAATGGTTATGCAAGCCAGTCATTCTGTTAGGTACTATGACAGCCTATTATAGTTATTTTCTAAGCTACTCATTAATAAAGCTTCTAAGAGACAAGCAACATCTGCTTACCCTAATATAAGAGATAGATAGGTCCTCTTCAAAAACCTCAAGAGATCTGCAGAATATGGCATTCAAAGATATTTTTGTAACTTTAGATTTTTTTATATCGAGACATATCAACTCCTGACAGCACCCCCTATTCTCCTCCAAGTAGAAGATGAGCATGGAAGAATCTCCAGTGGGAGATGATTGAATTAGTCACAAACTTATCTCTTGGTAGGAAAAGCCCCTTGCTCCAACTGTAGACAGAATGCTGTCCAAAAAGGACAAAACCTGGAAGCAGGTAAGTCGACAGCCTAGCTCTGCCAAGACAGGGTAGGTACGTCCTTCATAACCCCTGCTCTAAAATCAATGCATGTCAGAGAAATGGGGCCAAATGGCTGAAGATCGATGCTGTAATGTATGGAGAGAAAATGGGAACTGTCCAGGCAGCCACTTGTATGTCATTTCTTAGTTTGGGAAGCTGCAGGCCCTGTACTTCTTATAAAATCAGATATATTTATCCCTCTCAGGTCTCTGAGGTGGTTGAAGAACAGATAGCTAGAGTCTCATAATTAAATTTTGAGTTGTTTAGGAGTCAAGAGAGTGTTATAGATCGAAGAAGATACTTTTAAAATTGTGTTGCAAGTTAGTATGAATGTTGAGTCAGATATAGAACTTTAAACTCATGGAGATGGTTAGATAGTAGAATGTTAAAGTCAAGTGACAAATACATACGGACTGGTCATTGGGAATGTACGTTAAGCCATATAACCCTCATAACTGTGGCCTAATTACCTCTGTTGTACTGTATTGTATTTATTATTATAAGAGAAAGAGCCATTTGTTGGACTGAAAGGGGAAACTGTAGGGGGAAATAAGATATACCTTAAACTTAAAAGAAAAAAAAAGGGAAGAGGATGGGGGGTTGAGGGTGGAAGGGTGGGACTGGAGGGGGAATAGGGAGGGGACTGCGATTGAGATGTAACTTGAAGAAATAAAAAATAAAGGGAAAAAAATGAGCATAACCAAAAGCAATATGTGGGGAAAAAATTGTGAGAGGGAGGTTGAAGAGTAGCTCTACGTGCTTGATGGCTTCTGGTGGGAGGCATGTGGGGAAGGACTCAGTTTTCTTTAAGCTGCTGAACACTGGGATTTTTGTCATGTTCCAGACAGTGTGCATAACACAAATTAGACTTGTTTTGTTGTTGTTGTTGTTGTTGTTTTCGATGAGAGGGTCACAAGGGTTTGGGGGGGGGGGGGGGAGTGGGCAGACCTGTGAGGACTAGAAAGTGAGTGTGGTCAGAATACATGATGTGAAATTCACAAACAGTCAATAAAAATATTATTCTGGAAAAATTATTGATATTTCACATTTCTTTGTCTTTCGAATTCTCTTGAACTTGCAAATGAAATGTTGAAAAAAATCAGTTTTTTTCCTGTCTGCTTATGACCCTTCACCTCCATCCAGGTTATTAAAGATCTGGTTCTCTGTGAGATCACAGTACTCTTTCACTCTTCTAGGTTGCCTGCATGATCTGGGTGGTCAATGGGATGCGAGTGGACCTTAATTGAAAGAGTTTGGAAATCAGCTTACAGAAGAATCTTCTTGTATTGACTTCTTCTAAGGTGTTCGCTGGTCCAAGGAAAACAAACACATACCACCAGCAGAGGAACTGTGAACTCAACCTTATGCCTCAGGCTATGCTGCCTTAGCCACCCACAGGCATGTGAATGAGATACACAACCACTTGAAGATCTCTTCATTCATGTCCATGAATTAGGCATCCTCATCACAACAGTAGCTAACTAGTATTCCATATGATTTTCCCAGTGGTATCTTTACCACTGTACCAAGTGTTATTACACTTAGGAGTTGGTTTGCTTTTTGGAATTATTAACTCAAATATCGAACAAATGCTGTTTCGGTGACTTTTTAAAACTGAGACTGCAATGACATTTCAAATTTGCTAGTAACCCTTAGATTTAACATTTTGTTATATTTGTTATCTCTTTTTACTAGCTTTTTCTCTCCTTTTTGTTAGAATCTCTCTATATAAAAGCAAAATAAGCTTTGATTAAGGGCTAATATTTTCATAACTACTTTAGTTTTAAATTGTAGTGACAAATTTATTAAGAATTAGTTACAGATAGCCATTTTCTAACAATATTCAGTGCAAGATTTCACATTACCTTTGGTAATCTGAGGTATTTATTTAGTCTTTTTATTGTGTTAGAGCCTTGATATTAAAGCATGATTTAAAACAAATTATACTTTCAAGCATACACTCCTTTGAGAGAGTCTGTAGGTATTAGTTTGGTCTAGATCTTCTTTTTCTTTTTGCATTGCAATAAGAAAAAACATGTTTAAGATATAAAAATCAATTTAAAGAATCAGAATAGTAGTCACAATCAGAGGACAGTTTACTTTTTCCTTTCCTTTCATACATAACACATTTCCTCACCACCACCACTTCCACTGCCATGAATACACAAGAAGATTGACAGGTCTTGTGATCTTGAAAGTAGGAAGTCTGAACTATGTTTCCAAACAGCATAAATTAGCTGACAATGTACATTTGGAGATGATACCATACCCTTTCTTAAAGGAAAGCTATTAAGTAAGGAGCAAGTGCCACAGGTTTTTAGGATTCTTGAAACAAATAGCCTATTGCAGAGGGATGCATTTATAATGGAAAAATCCAGGAAATTCAAGGAAGAAATTGACTTTCAAAGTATGGAATACTTCCTGCAATTTTCATTTGTTCTCAAGCAATATATACTATGATAATTATAGTTCACTGTAACTGAATATTTTATTTATCACACTTATATTTATTAATACTTAGCAATCACCTATAAAATACCTAAATCCTATAACTTAAATATTAAATCTATGATCTATCTAAAAATACCTTAATATCTAAAAACACTCTAATACCTATTTTTAAAAAGCAAACACTTAACACTCTTTTAAGTTTCTTAAAAGGATATTAATATTCTTGGCATAGGTCCATATAGGATGGCCTGGTTTTCCACTGTCCCATCAGATCTTTCAATCTCAAAGTTTGTTGGACATTATTTTGCCAATTCACAGGCCCATTCTACCCTCACCATAAAGTCACGGCCAGTTTATAAAGTCAATTTGTTCCGACCACCAATGTAGAGCGGTCTTTTCAATCAGCTAAGAATTGCCTCCTCGGTCTCCCTCAGCTTTTCTATCCTGGATCCTATCACCTTTCTGGCAGTCTGAGGCCCCAATGTGGGATACTTCAAAGGATCCTCTTTTAACAGATCTGTGACATGTTTTTGCAGTATCTGGCTCCACCCATATCAACAAGTGAAGAGACACCAAGTTCCCTATTGTCGCTAGATGCTAATCTAAACTGACTTTTACTAACTCTTCCCACAGTTCAGTTTCCATATAGTAATATCTATAATGATAGACATTCACAAAAATGAAGTCTCATAAAGAGGAATCTTTGGGCTGTGGAAGTATCAGTTGCTAAGTGCTTGCCTTGAGAGTATCAGGACTTGAGTTTGATCCCCAGTACAGAATGTAAGAATGAAGGGCATAGTGGAGAATGCTTGTAATTCCAGCACTGGAGAAGTGGGAACAGAAGGATCGCTGAGATTTGCTGGCCATACAAACTAGTCTAATTGGCAAGTTCCAGGCCAATGAAAGATTCTTTTTAAGAAGAGGTATACAATATTTCTGTGGATGAAACACAGCTTACACAAATGAAAACACACACACACACACACACACACACACATACACTGAATCTTTCTAAGAATAGACACTAGACAATTAATGCACTGTAGCACTGAGTTCCTATAAATATTTACAAATAATGTGGCCTGAGACCTGCACCCTCCTTCTTTCTGTCATCTGTCACAAGCCTAAGAGAAGGCTTTTATTGTAAACTCCCAGAAAAAAATCTAAAGCAGTAAGGGTCAACATATCATCTGAAAGGCCATGCCCTACAAATATTTCTTTACATAATGTAGGCTTATTATTTTAAGAGCTGCAACAAAAATGATACTAACTCATTCTGAGCAACAATATTTTGCAGCTACGTTGTGCATCTGATTTCATTTAATCTTTTCCAAAACATTGATATATGATTCTTTATATCTGTTTTACCAACAGAGAGATCATGGTCCTGAGGGTTTAATTTTCTTGTCCAAAATGACAAGAGATGCTCAAATAACAAATAGCACAATTCAATATCACTTCACATAAAATAATATTTATCTTATTAATGCTGCCAAAGACACAAAGCAAGGTCTTTAGGCTTGGTTTATAGTTCAGTAATATGTTTTATCACTTCTATTTGTCAACTTTATTTACTCTATTTGGTCAACTTTACAATTCAAGTTAATAAGAAATTGGTTTTAAGTTCCATTTAGCAGAAAGTTTGGTGCCTGTCAGCAATTGTTATATTTTAAACAATATGAGATGACATCAAAGGACTCCTGGGATTTGTATCATTCATATCATTTATTCAACATTTCTTGTCCATTATTTAGCATATGTGTTTGTCTACATGCACACACATTTTTAATAAGACTGAATAATTTTTAAATTTTCTATGAATTTTTCTTACTGCAAAAAATGTTCTATGGTGTTTTTGTTATTGTTGTTTCAATTTAACAAATCAATACACAATAACCTGTTAAAATAATCCAGCATAACTAATTTATTTCACATTATTCTTCTCATGCAACTACCACCAATCGCTACTGTCTCTAAAACCTATCCTGGAATGTCTGTAAAATTTAACAACTCTTCACCATCCCCACTGTTATGAACTGTATCCACCATCTTCCTCCTACACCACCATCATAGAGTTTAATATAGATGTCCTATTTCTATTCTCCTCTATAAAAAGCCTACCTTCTGCCATGTTAACAGTGCCATTACCCCTTAACAATAATTCCTTAAGACACACACATATCTATATGTATAACATATATAGATACATATATATGCTTAATATATGAGCACTGTTTCTTACTTCAGAAAGCAAGAGTCTCTGTCAGAAGATTTACTGATGTTTATTACTACTTTATTCATCATCCTTGAATTGTATCTGGATGCTTTATTATAGTTATTTTAGGTAGATACGCACATTAGATGCTGTGACTTGATATTAAAAATGAATTTTTTCCTGTCTTCCAAAATGGTAAAGTTATTTACAAAATACTGATAACTTCATTTTATTTCTCCATGAGAAAGTCTGAAGGAAAGTTAAATGTTAGCTTAAAAATTCCTTTTATAACATCAGCAAGTGTAAAATTAAGTCAAATAAACAGAAAATGAAGGAAGCCAATAGACATTGATGTAACAGAAAATTTTTATTTAAAACACTTATATTTATTAGTACTTAACAAATACCTATTAATCACCTATATATGCCTTATACCTAATACCTAAAAACATTTAATATCTAAGAACATCTAATGAATACTATTATAACTTTCTTAAAATGATATTAATATTCTTAGTGTAGGTCAATGCAGGATAACTTTTTATTTATTTATTTTTTATTTCTTCAAGTTACATCTCAATCGCAATCCCCTCCCTACTCCCCCCTCCAGTACCACCCTCCCACCTTCTTCCCCCTCAACCCCCATCCCTTCCTTTTTTTAAGTTTAAGGTATATCTTTTCCCCCCAACAGCTCCCCCTTTCAGTCCAATAAATGTCTCTTTCTCTTATAACAATAAATACAATACAAAACAACAGAAATAATTAGGCCACAATTATGAGAGTTATAGGGCTTAGCATGTATTCCCAATGTCCAATCCATACATATTTGGCACCTGACTTTAACATTCTACTATCTAACCATCTCTATGAGTTTAAAGTTCTATATCCATGGCGAAACAGCTGAAGATTGATGCTGTAATGTATGGAGAGAAATTGGGAACTGTCCAGGCAGCCACTGGTATGTCATTTCTTAGTTTTGGAAGCTGCTGGCCCTGCACTTCCTGTATAATCAGATATATTTATCCCTCTCAGGTTTCTGAGGTGGTTGAAGACTAGATAGCTAGAGTCTCATAGTTAAATTTTGAGTTGTTTAGGAATTAAGAGGGTGTTCTAGATCTAAGAAGATTTTTGTTTTTTGTTTTTTTTTTTAGGTTTTTGAGACAAGGTTTCTCTGTGTAGCTCTGGCTGTCCTGGACTCACTTTGTAGACCAGGCTGACCTCGAACTCACAAAGATCCGCCTGCCTCTGCCTCCCAAGTGCTGGGATTAAAGGCGTGCGCCACCACCGCCCAGCTAAGAAGATGTTTTTAAAATTGTGATTCAAGTTAGGATGGAAGCTGAGTTGGATATACAACAATGCAGGATAACTTAGTTGTTGATAGTCTGGGTATGGCAGTCACTGTAGACAGTCTATCCAAAGCTCAGCATGCATTGACTAACTTTGTCAGTCTGTATGGCCAGTTTATTTCAACTGCTAGATTGTGGTCAGTTTACGAGACCAATCTACTTTAAGTGCTAAACTTGAATTTGGCTTCCTCCATCAACTGAGATTCATTTCCATAGTCTACTCAGTTCACATATGTTTCATGTCTTGGTTTCTCACTGCAGCCTCTGAATTCCACCCACCTTTCCTGACAACCTTATTTGCCACTAAAGGTCTCTCTCTGGCTGACCTGCAGCAAAAAGTCTCTATCTTGGACTCTGCATTTCAGTTTATGACCATTGCAGTCGCAATGCTGATGAAAGGCATACCTTCCTATACACTTCCCCAGCATGTGCTGATTTCTCAGTCTTTGAGAGCAAGAGGAAGAAAGCATCTCATAGAGCTCTTGGTTTATATATTTCATCATCTCATGATTCTTGCAGTCTCAAAGGCCCACAAGATTTCTCACAATATCCAGCAGTCACATGGCTTCTCCAGGCAACCGATATCATTGTGCGGTTTCTTAGCCATGCCCATTCAAAAAGGCATTTCATGTCTCTCACACACCTATGGCCTCAATTGGGCTTTGTCCATTTCAGCAAGTGAAAAAGATGCCAAGTTCCTCCTTATGTGCTGCCGGATGCTAAGTTGAACTTCATATTAATTCACTAAAGAGGCCTAACTTCTACCACACATTGAGAGAGCAAGCCTACAGCCATATTCATTAACTTGGGATTAATTCCTTAAACAAGAAATAAGGTTCGTAGAGGAAGGATAGGCGTAAGTGCCAAAGCATTACATCACCTTGCTAAAAGGCACCTGTTCCTGATCCCCATACCTAATTTTACCAAGTCATCATTGTGAAATCATGCTCAGAGTAGGCTCCATCGCATGTCTTCATATTTAAACACTTGCCTACATTATCTTCTTAAACTATTTGTAAAAATAGAAAGACATAAGAGGCATTCGCCTACCACTTTCAACATTATAGTTGCCAGCCAAACAACATTCTGAAGAGTATAAGCAAACTTGATTTCAGAGAATATGATTTATTGAAATGACAAAAAATGGTAAATTTCTCTAAAATATAACTTGGTTAATTATACTTTATTATGTAGACTAAGGTAAGATCAACCATATGCTATTAAAGAAGAGTATATTTTCTGGACAATATCCTCTTCATTGCTTTATTGGGAAGACTGTTCCATTCCCTGGCTTACTATGGAGATAAATAGGCTATTCTCTGTGCTAACACAGAGGGAAACTCATTACCTTGGATGTCTCAGAAGCCTCTCCAAACACCACTAAGATATCAACGCACATAAACACAATGAAGATGAGCTCATATGTTCATTACATAAGAACTTAACCGCTAACAAATGTAAGGGAGGTGATGATCACAAACAATGTTCCCATAGTGTGTGTGTGTGTGTGTGTGTGTGTGTGTGTGTATACATATGCATATACATATACACATATATATATATATATATATATATTACTTTATCACTCTTGTCCTAGAATTTACTTTTTTGGAACATTGTCTTATATCACAAACATTTCTTTGCCAGCTAAATCCTTTCACTGAATCTGAGACAATGCTTCGAAGCAAGATAGATGATTTGGGTAGGCAACTTCAAAGACTAAAAGTATACAAGAAAAGAACAAAAAGACAAAAACATTATTAAAAATATATAGCTACCCAACTAAAATCTACCTTTGCTCTCTAGGTATAATGTAAAGTGTGGTCAACTCTCATAAAATTTCAAAACAACTGACTAGGAAATGATTTTGTACTTTCTCTCATTTATAAGAGATTGTGATAAGATTGTGATAATTATGACTCTAAGTTACTATTCTTTTTATTCATATAGACTAGTCACTGATCTAAAGTCATCTTATGTAATATCTGTAGAGTGCTAGTAATAAAATGAATCTTTCTTCTTTAACTTAAAATTTTACTGTGTAAATATCAAGATTTTTTCCTGAAATGGTTAAAATGGCATTAAAAAGCATTTCAAACTGAGATATACTTTCCGCACCACATTTGCACATAACTATAGCTGTTTTTTAATGTACGTTCTTCTACCACATGTTTTGTAGATTTGCAACTCACTAATCAAAAGGGTAACCATGCTTTAAATTTGAATCGATTTCTCTTATCTTAAAGGTAACTGCTATTTTGAGTTTTCTGCACTTTCCAGATTTTCACCTCTAAAAAGTAAGTTGTTTCCTTCTGGCTATAATAAGCTGCCAGGAACTTAAACACGTGTTTAAATTAGGATCTGAGTGGAAAGGAAGAGTAGAGGAAGACTCTTTTCTGATGGCATCAGTCCTCTGATCTTTCTGTTTCAAAACCTTACCAATGGCAATGGCTATTCTCTGTTGACTTGCAAGGTACTTGGGGATAAACAACAACAGAATTCTACCATAAGAACCTGGAATATAATACCAGCTTATGTGGACATGATGGCTACTGCCATATAGTTTAAAAATATCCAATCAAAAATATATTTAAGAAATAATAATTAGAATGGATTTTGGTACCATAAGAATAAATAAATAAGCTAGAGACTGGAGAGAATGCTCAATGGTCATGAGCACTTGGTCCTCTTGCTGAGAACCTGGGTTTGATTCTCTGTACCCACATGGCAGCTCACAATCAACTGTAACTTCAGTTCCAAGAGCTCTGATGATCTCTTTGTTTCTTCCCAGGTATCAGCCATGAACAGGTTATACATACATATACATGAGTAAAAGCCTTGTGTACATAATATTAAAAAACAAAAACAGAAAAACAAACAAAAAGAAACCTTTGTGAAAAAAGAAATAAGATAAATGATTCTCTAAATTTATATATTGTTCCTTTCTTCTAAGTAGGTACAAACCACATCAGAGAACTAACCACCCCATTCAAAGGAACATACTATACACAGAGTTACGCTAAAATATCAGAATACATTATCCCGAGAAGAAAAGCAGAATAAAGAGGCATTTCTTCCCTAATACGTCTTCATTAAATGCTTCAGTTATAACTTTATGTGTGTAAAAATTTTTCTTCACTAGTTATTTTTTAATTCATGAGCTTTGTTTAATCATGTTTCTGCATATGCTTTTTAAATTAAAAAAATGACAAAATGTTTAGCACAAGTTTTCTCAGTGAACATTTTAAAAGCATGAGTGTCTTAGCAGAGAAGTGGCACACAAACCTTTGAAAAGAGGGGAGAGGAGTAATGAGAAAATTTAATATAGCCTTGACATCTACATCTATTTGAGGCATTTACCAAAAGAGTTTGGGTTTAATTCATTGTGCAAATTTGTGTTATTTATTACTGCAAATTTTGTCTCACAATTGGAGCAATTTAAGAGCAGCCTTCAGGGAAGAAATGTAGTTCAACTGGATCCTCAAGGGTACTGGATATCAGGAGACCTGTTGTAGTGACCTGCAGGGATGTGCTATGTTTGTCTCACTGCCTGAGGGATTAGCCAATTAAAAGCTCCCTGTCTGTGAACTGGACTCCTGCTCAAAGAGATGAAAGAATATAAAAATGTTTGCAAACTTAAGCAATAAGAAGGCAATCTTAAATAAGATGGAAGGAACAGCCTAATGCAAAAGTCAGAAAGAAAGCTTGATTCATCATGAACCAACAAAAAAACCAGAGGCTAAAGGCTAATAAACTTAAGTGCTTCTTGAAGAAAAATAAGAGGATTAAATCTGCTTTAACACAGCTGTACGATAAGAATCTTTTGCCAAGGTTGTTTGGAACTCATTTCTATAAGAAGAAAGTAAACTAATAATGGCAATAATTTCCATGTCTCTAGAGTATTGTATAACTATCTATTTAAAACAATATTTATATACAGTGATGCTAACATTACACAAATTTTAAAAATGTAAATAAAATGTAAATCTTCAAAAAAGATACAAATATATTTAAATAACTTACTTAATAATTATGCAAAATTTTTACTATAAATAAATATTTTAATGGTTTTAATATATCACCCAAAGTTCCATACTAAATAGAGTCTACTTTAGTACTTAGTACTAAGAAGGATCATTAACATTTTAACTAAAACCGAAATACTTGAAAATATTTAAATATTCATGAAAGAAGTAAACATTAGATACATATATACATATATACATATGTGTATATAAGTAAATAAATATACATATATGTGCATACACACATAATGAGGCTAATATTTGCTAAGATATGTCCTTTATGAATTTCTATAACCTTTTTGCAGTTATCCTTAGGACCTCCTTAGAAATGTTTCTAGATGTTTATTAGTTGCTTCTGCTTGATATTGAAATTATATTTTAATTATAATGTTTCTCCCTTTCCTTTCCTCACACCACACACTCCCAAATACCCTTTGCTACTACTTTCAAAATTAATGTCCTCTTTTTCACTAATAGTTAAAGAATGTGTGTTTGTATTTGTATTTCCATACATGCTCCTACAAAGAACCTCTTGAGTCCATGTAATACTACTTGTATGCATGTTTTCAGAGCAAACCATTGCCACTGGACAACCAATTGGCATGCTCTGGAGAAGACGTATCTCAGACCCCAGCTTTTGCTCTGAACACTCATGAAACTTTTTTATAAATAATATATTTATTCAACAAAATTTATAAAATATATGCCATTTTTCTCTTGTTGACAATTCATTATTTCTCACTTTGCAAAAAAATACTGTCATCTTTACCAAGAAGGATTTAATTAAGTATAATTATTTTAAAAGTGAATTTCAGGTAGAATTATTAAAATGGAATGCATGTGTGGGTTTGTGTGTTTTTTTTTTCTTTTCCGATCTACTAAATACATGTCCAAAATTAGAAGTTCCAGGTCTAACATTTATCTTCACCTGAGGTCTCTTTAGAGAAATCTACTTAAACTTGTCTATCTTACATAGAGTTCATGTTACTGAAATGCTTCAAGTAAATACATACCTTTTAATTTACTAACACAATCTAAAGCCACCAGCCATAATCTTTTCATTTATATAATGAACTCATATGTTCACTTTTACATTAAGGGTATCAAATTTCCTTAGAATGCAGTAGATTATGCTCATCACTCATTAAATATTTGCACTGTATATTGAAAGTTGCTGGCTCCTGCATTTATAAATTAATTGAACAGTTATTTATTGCATTGATTATTTTAGTTAGAGATGATGAGATGAGAGGAAAATGGATTAAGCACAAAGAAACTAGAACATTTACAGGTTTTTTTATTAGCAATGAGTCATGTTGTATGTTTTATGGCAGCAAGAAATGTTAAATAATTTTGAAATAGTTATACAGTTTCTTAAAAAATCTTAAGATCTTGCTCCTTTGGAGGTGACATTTCCACTAGTGACTTTGTTAAGAAGAGTTCTAAATGCAAAAGATGATATAAATAATAAGATATTTTTTCTTGAGACAAGAGAGAATGTTTCTAAGGATACATTTTAAAGTCACAATAGAAATTTCTTAGCCTTAAGACTCCTAATTAGATGCCTGTGGGCAAAGAAAGCAATGCTATGGTATTTAGAGTTAACAAGCTATGCAGAAGCCACTGCAGGTCATGCTTATAATGATTACAGAAATCATTGTACTCTAGTAGTCTTAAACTACTTTCCAAAATCTATAATAAGGATTCACTTATTTAATACATTTTTGTTTGATATATGTCTATGGATCAAGCAATAAGAACATATAGAAACAAACAGAATAACTACTGTCTTCTTAACTCTTTTAATGAAACAACCTTTCAATATTAAAAACAACTACCCAAATACCAAATATATTAAGAACGGGTAGAGAAATAGTAATAGAAGCAAGATGGTTAAAATTAAGGAGAAACTCCCCTAGTGTAGAGGTAATGGAAAACATCTCAAGATCTGAAAGATGATGTGGGGTTGTTCAGGCATATGGAGAGCAAGGGTATTCAGGGAAGAGAGTACCATCTACTCAGTGTCTGTTTATGAAGATAGGAAAACTTAATCCAGGAACTGACAAGACACAGTTGACTAGTGAGTAATCAAAAGATGAAAATTAAGTTATGGGCAATATGAACCTGGGGGTGAGATGGGGATACACTATGTAGGACTCTTGGAATGTCAAGATAATCTCATCCTCTACAATATGAACAATGACATGTTGCTAAGAATTTTAAGCAGATGCCTTGACAAAATTCTTTTTAAAAAACTCAACAATGGACAGTATGTTCAGTATTGGAAAGGGTAAAATTGAAATGAGAATAGTGATTTAAAAAACAAAAAGAAAAATGAGAGTTTCACAGCACCAGACATTATCCCATAGAACAAATGCTAAATTCACACCAAAAAGAGAAATGCTAACTGATAACATATAAAGAAGACATGTTTGCAAAGTATATGAATAGAATTTTACCATAGATATATAGCAAAAACCATTCAATAATAAAATTATAAATGAACTAATGTTTAAATAGTTTAAAACAAAAGATCTAGACACAAATTTTTAAAAAAGATTTTTAAATGGGCAATAAACACATGAAAATAATTTTAATATCATTATCCATTAGAAGATTTCATATCAAAAGCACACACACACACACACACACACACACACACACATAAACACACAAATGGCTTCCTGCCTACTATGACAGCTAGAATAAGAGACAAGCAATAATGGGACACAAAGAAATAGAAAATTTCATACAAGATGGTGCACCTTCTTTGACAAACAGGTTAGTAATTCTTCAAAAGGTGAATCATAGTGACATTTAAATCTAGCAATTCTTTTCCATACATGCAACCAAGTGAAATGAAAATGTACATAATAAACAAAAGGTTTCACACAACTGTTTGTGGAACTCATATATGTGGTAGTTCAAAAGAAGAAATAGATAAATGGCAATCAACTAGCTAGTAAAAAAATAAAATGATGTATAATCATTCAATATTGGGGGCAATGAAGAGAGACAAAGAAATTATACATGGTATAAAATGAGTGAACTTTGAAGGCATGCTAAATCAAAGTCACAAAAACCATGTTATCAGACTTCATTTATATAAAATATCTAGAAATGTCTAAAGGTATAGACAAGTGATTGTGTGTCTGAGAGAAGAACGAAAGGACATTGATCACTACTAAAAGATAAAGGCCTTATTTAAGGAACCACAGTGTGTTAAAAGTATATGATGGTAATGGCTCTACAAGTCTGAGTATACTAAGAAATGAAAAATTCTATGCCTTAAATGGGTTTCTTCCATTGTATATAGATTCTAAAAATAAGCTGTTTCTAAAATATCAGTTTTAAAAAAAAAGATTGTAGTTGAAAATGTGAGATTCAAAGGAGATGAAAGTTCCATGTTTTCTCTGTTGTTAGATAATGGGTTTTACTAGCAATCACTGAAATGATTGCTTTGTTTGGAGAGGGGTGGAATGGATTAAATTTTGAATATGTTAGGATGGAATGCTTATGAAATATTTAACTAGGCAGATGAATATACACAGCGAGAATGCAAAGGATATGGAAATTTGATGGCCCTTATTATATAACTAAAAATGGAAACCAAGACCTTCCACATTTGTGGAAGTACACAATAAAAGGGTATAGGAGCATAGACTTAGCTTTAAAGATTTCTGCATGTAACAGTTAGATTATAGAGCACGACTGGAAGTACCAAATGACCTGGAATTCACAGAAGTACATAATCAAGAGAACATTCTAAAAAATTTTAAGATGATCAAAAATGGGCTAATTTGCCTCATCCATATTCAGTTATATATGGTGAGATATATATATACATAAAACATTATAAATTGAGGTGTACGTTGAGAAGTACCCAAGTTGTACAATCTATTACATAATGAGGAGATTTTTATAAATGATGCCAAAGTATAACTTGATCAGATATTTGGTAAATAGATCATTTCTCATTCTGATACCTCTGTAGTTCTAAAAGTTCATGCTGGCTATGAACTCTGTTCTTCCTTTCCTGCTCATGCTCTTGGCAGCAGAGACAAGTATATGGATGGCTATGCTGCTGCTGCCTGTTCACCCACAAGCAATTACATGTCATCAAGTTATATTTACTTTTCCTGGCCTATAGAATGTCAAAGAAAAGGAAAAGGGCATTTTAAAGGTTAGTATTGTATCACACCAAAGGACACATTGGAAGAATTTTTTTCATTTGAAAAATATAGCCAAGAGTCATGGCAATGCTATTGTTTCTATTGTTGTCTCTTCTACTTTGTTATTTGATCTGCTTGGGGTGTGGCAGGGAATAGGTCACCTCTGTTGCCATTTTGTTCTGTGAGGAGGTCAGAGTGGGAAAAAAAACAACAACTACATGTCACAATACTGTGGGACAAATATTGATTTATTTGTCCACAGATCACTTGCAAAAGTATTCATTACAAAATCACTACTATAAAATTATTATCATATGAAAGTGCTTATCTTTAAAAGTTAAGAGTTCAATGGGCAAATAGGTGGCGTGGGATGCCTCTCAGTTGTCCTCCAACTTTGTATCTTTAGTTACAGTAAGCACCACTGCATTTTACTGCTATCAAGAGTATACCAAAGTGGATCTCCTCAATAGGTTGCTGATGTCATGAACTGATAGCTAAACAAGAACAAGGATCTTCCTATTCAGCTCTAAGAAAGAGAAGAGGGAAGAAGAAAAACAACAGCAGCAACAACAACAAAACTCTAATCACCAGCCCTTGAAGGCTCCACGTAAGGGGCTCTCTGCATTAAATAACAGAATACATCATGACAAATTGACTTTACATATTATGAGTGTTGGCATTAAGAGGTCAGGAGGGACATGGACTCATGGGCACATGACCCTGCTTTTGATTTCTTGTTTATTGATGATGTTGTTGTGCTTTTTTTTTAACATTTTTTAAAATTTATTATGTATACAGTATTTGCTCTACATATATGCCTGGGCAGATCTCAATGTAGATGGCTGTGAGCCACCATGTGGTTGCTGGGAATTGAACTCAGGACCTTGGGAAGAACAGCCAGTGCTCTTAACCTCTGAGCCACCTCTCCAGCCCTGGTGTGGTTTTTGTTGCTGCTATAGTTATTGTTGTTTGTTTGTTTGTTCATATCTGCCCTCCTCTTGAGGGACTCAGAAATAGAGTTTCAGATAGACAGGGAGAGGAGTGAGGACTAGGTTAAAAAAAAAAAAAAAAGATGCTAAACTTGCAAGATGGCTTGCTTCTTTCTCAACCTTCTAACCTGAGACAAAAACCCAGTAGTTTAAAAAGCCATATGAGTTTTTTCTTCCGACAGTAAAGACCCCTCTGATGGACTGATTCAACAACTTCAAGGTTAGGTCAGGACTTGCTTGCACAACAATTGTGGGCCATTCTCTTTCCTTGAACTGACTAACACTAAATTAGGGGAGGAAGATCCCTTAGGCGCATTAAAACTCTTAACTGTGAAGGAGAAGATGACTTTGGCTTCCTGAACCCCCTCCACACACTCTTTGAGGAGTGTCTTTATCTCTATATACCTGCTGAAGAAACACCTTTCTTCAATCACATACTCTCTCTGTTCATGTTTGTTTATTTAATTATTTAACTGGCAATAAAACCCAAAAAACAAAAAACTAACAAAACCCCTAGAAGTAACACTCTGAAGGCTAGCAGAAGAACAGGTGGGAGCAAGATGATAGGGTGCAGATCTTTCAGTTAATAGAACCATATAGAGCAAAACCAGAAAAATAAAAATAAAACTTATAGCAGATACCTACTTTATAATGAAACCAAATCCCCTCACTGTTTGGGTGAGTTTGAACTCCTAAAAGAATCACTGACAAGAGAGTAAGATTATTGTACTTCATAGTCTAAAGCTGCTTACATCTAGCTCTGAGGCCAACGCAATGATCACCTTTATATGAATATGAAAAAAAATCACATATTAATGGAACATAGACTTGGTTATCTATCAATGAGACACTTGGCCCTAGTGGTGCTGCCTTGTAGGCCCCCAGTGTATGAGAAGGCTCTTGGCCCTCATATGACTGCTGAACTGGGGCAAGGGACTGTTATGTAGGGACACTCCACTCCAGAGGAGTGGAATGGAAGGGTTACGGGGTAGAGGGTGGGAGGGAGGGACTGGGAAGGGTGGAAAGAGGGCATTATGATGGAGATGTAACTTGAAGTAATAAATAAACATTAAAAAAAGTATTAAGTCACTTCTCTATGGCTGTGGAGAGATATCATGACTAAGGTAACTCTTGTAAAAGAGATAGTAGGGGACTTGCTTAAAGTTTCAGTCTATTATCATCATGGCAGGAAGCATGGCAGCAGGCACAGCAAGCATGTAGTTGAGAGCTATATCCAAATCCACCCTGAGAGAAGGAGACACTTGGCTTGGCTTGAGTCTTGGAAACTAATGGAAAAGGTTTCTCCACCTAAGCAATAAGCCAATTCAAGCCAAATCAAGAGAATAAAGGCAGGTTTATTGAGAGGCAGTTCTCAGGTGGGTTTGATGATCTGACATGTGAAGGTAAATGAAGTCACACACCAGGGCAATTTTAGTTTTGTTTTTTTTTTATACTTTATTTTTTTATTTCGTCAAGTTACATCTCAGTCACAATCCCTTCCCTACTCCCCCCTCCTGTCCCACCCTTCCACCCTCTTCCCCCCAACACCTCTCCCTTTCAGTCCAACAAATGATTCCTTCTCTTATAACAGTAAATACTATATAAAACAACAGAAATAAATATGCCACAATTATGAGAGTTAAATGGTTTAGCATACATTCCCAATGTCCAGTCCATATGTATTTGGCCCCTGACTTTAACATTCTACTATCTAACCATCTCTATGAGTTTAAAGTTCTATATCTGACTCAGTTTTCATACAAACTTGCATCACAATTATAAAAACATCTTCTTAGATCCAGAACACCCTCTTGATTCCTAAACAACTCAAAATTTAACTATGAGACTCTAGCTATCTATTCTTCAACCACCTCAGAGACCTGAGAGGGATAAATATATCTGATTATGTAGGAAGTGCAGGGCCTACATCTTCCAAGACTAAGAAATGACATACCAGTGGCTGCCTGGACAGTTCCCATTTTCTCTCCATACGTTACAGCATCAGTCTTCAGCCATTTGGTCCCGTTTCTCTGACATTGATTGTAGAGCAGGAATTATGAAGGACTTACCTACCCTGTCTTGGCAGAGCTAGGCTGTTGACTTACCTGCTACCAAGTTTTGTCATTTTTAGACAGCAGTCTGTCTACAGTTGAAGCAAAGGGTTTTTCTTACCAAGAGATAGGCTTGCCACTAATTCAACCATCTCACACTGGAGATTCTTCGATGCTCATCTTCTACTTGGAGTAGAATAGGGGTTGCTGTCAGGAGCTGACATGTCTCGATATAAAAAAAAATCTTAATTTAAGACAACATCTTTGAGTGCCATATTCTGTAGATCTCTTGGGGTTTTTGAAGATGCCCTATCTATTTCTTGTATTTAGATAAGCGAATGTTGCTTGTCTCTTAACAACTTGATTTCTGAGTAGCTTAGAGAATATCTGTGATAGACTGTCATAGTAGCTAACAAAATGACACGCTTGCATGACTAGGAGTTTGTATTTCTTAACTATCCTAAACAGTTTAAGATGGTTGATATCAAGAGGCCAGAGCTTCACATTTCATTTTTAAGCATTACTATGTACAATACCTTTAAGAAGCGTTACCTTTAATTTTGTATCAATATACAAAGATCAATACCAATGTGGCCAAATATACTCTTAATTTTGTATCAATATACAAAGATCAATGCCTATGTAGGCCAACACAATCTTAATATTGCATCAATATACAAGGGTCAATACCATTATGGTCAAATATAATCTTAATTTTGTATCAATATACAAAGATCAATACCAATGTAGTCCAATACAATGTTAATTTTGCACAATATACAATGATCAATACCACTTTACCCAAATATAATACTAATTTTGTATCAATATACAAAGGTATGAGGGCATATTTAATAATCTGTCCCTTCTTCTTGGTCTATGTCTATGTCCCATTTTAGGTTTTTTAAAAGAGCTTAGGTCAGGAGTGATGATGTGTCAGCTAGCAGCTAGGATTGTGCCCATATATGGTCAAAAACTGAGCCCCATGGGCAGGTAATCTTGTATAGGTTGCCAAAACATGGAGATGAGGGGTGATGATGTGTTGGCCCAAGGATTCTCCATGTGGTTGAGGTGGAGGGAAGGAGAGCAGACAGGGTTTCCTGGCTTGTGCAGGGCAAGTAGAGGTACCAGCCAAACAGAAGCCTCAAACCCCCAGTGACACACTTCCTCCAATAAGGCCACACCTCTTTATCTTTTCAAATGCTATCATTTCCTACTGACAAAGAATTCAAATATATGAGCCTATGGAGACCATTCTTATTCAAACCATCACACATATGCTGACAGTACCAACTATACTGGGCTACTTTCATAATCAAGAAAAATTTATCAAGGTAAATTACCAGTAATTTACCAATTAGTAGTAGAGTTGTGTAGTTATTGTCTCCATTGCTACTGAAACATCCCCTCCATAAGTGAAGGTAAGACTCATAAACCTTATAAAACTTATATGAATCCTTCCCAACCTTAAAAATGCAGTTATGATTACCCTGGAGCAGAGATTCCTCAGTGGAACCATGTAGATATACAGATACACAGCTTTCATGAGTCATGAAATTTCTGGGGATGCAGTAGCCATTGAGTCTTCCAGTTTCCTGAAATCAACCTCTTATCCGTATTCCAATGAATCCATTGCTTCAACAAGCTAGACTTTGTCAAATCACTGTTTGATTTCTAATGATGCTTGATCATGAATGGAGATTTCTTGCCAAGAGTCACACAACAGTAACATTAACTAGCAGATTGAAAATATATAAATCTATGGATTCAAAGGCACACAGTTGCCCGTGTCCACAGTAATGAAAGTTCTTGTTTATATATACTGCTATCCCACACAAATCAAAATCATTCCTCTCACTCACAACAACAACTTCTACATGTTAATTTCTAAAGATGCACTGTTTAATATAATAGTAGTAATCACACAAAACTAAAAATAATGTAATTAAAAAGCTAACCATTTTTGTCACATTACAAATGCTCAATAATCATAGAGTATTTTGTATCCTTTCCTGTGAAAACAGGACTGCCATGTTTTGGCATAAGGATATGCTCAAAGGCTGGAGTCCCCAACTGGGAACCTCTGCATCTCTATAGAGAAATCGGACCACTCCTTCTGAGAGTATTATCGTTAAAAGAACAAGATTCATATTTCTAGAGATTTCTTAAACATATAAATATCTGACATACTGAAGTAGTAATTCTGTCTGATGCCTAGTGATACCTGTTGTAATACTTATGTTATTCACATTTGAGAACTGCTGGAATTTTCTACTACTCCAGGTGAGTCTGTTTACCCATCACAGTCTGCATTTACATATTCTTGCCTGTGTTATTATGCATGATTCGCCATCCCACACAAATCAAAATCATTCCTCTCACTCACAAGAACAACTTCTACATGTTAATCTCTAAAGATGCACTGTTTAGTATCATAGTAGTAATCACACAAAATTAAAAATAATGTAATTAAAAAGCTAACCATTTTTGTCACATTACAAATGCTCAATAATCATAGATAACAATCAGTATTTTACTAAAAAAAGAGATATTGAAAAAATTTCTGTTCTTTTTTTTTTTTAATTTATTTTTTATTTCTTCAAGTTACATCTCAATCACAATCCCCTCCCTACTCCCCCCTCCAGTCCCACCCTTCCACCCTCCTCCCCCTCAGCCCCACCATCCTCTTCCCTTCTTTTTTTTTTTTTTTTTTTAGTTTAAGGTATTTATTTTTCCCCCCAACAGCT
>CAJQZJ010004752.1:7258319-7281016 GCA_907164525.1 Lophiomys imhausi
TTTTTCCCCCCAACAGCTCTCCCTTTCAGTCCAAATAATGGTTCTTTTTCTTATAACTATAAATACAATACAAAACAACAGAAATAAATAGGCCACGATTATAAGAGTTATATGGCTTAGCATACATTCCCAATGTCCAGTCCATATGTATTTGGCACCTGACTTTAACATTCTACTATCTAACCATCTCCATGAGTTTAAAGTTCTATATCTAACTCAGCTTTCATACTAACTTGCCTCATAATTTTAAAAATTTCTGTTCTTGTGAAATATTCTTTAGGATTTCATTAAAAACACTACTACAGATGCATGTTTTTAAATACACAGTTTAATCAAGAAGCACTAAAACCTATTGCTTCTATATAAATGTGGCATCGTTCCAGAATATATTGAATTGCAGAGAAAAGAATTATTCACCTTTAACTCTCTTTTATACTGACTGTGGTTTTCAGTTTTGGAATTCTGCCAGACAAGATGTTCTAGAGACAGAAAACAAATGATAAAACCCTCTCTAAAATCACATAAATTCTAGCCCAAGCATAAAAGAAACTTCTTTCCAATGTTTAATGGAACTGGTAAGAAAAGAGGAGAGAGCAATCTCCGAAGGACATACAGATTTGCTGGTCTGGTAGTCACAAGACTGGGGTTTTAAAAGGCACTTTAATAACTGGAGGGAAATACTGTGGTGAAAATAGATCTGTACACAAACCCAAAACAAATAAAGTCAACTCACTAGGTGAAAGGGAAAGATGGAAATGAATACAGGTGGAAAAATGAAACATTTAAATGATCTGAGGAGACAAAGGCTTCCCTGGGAGTTTTAGCCACAGTTCAGCCCTAAGAAGAGCTAGCCATTCTCATCTACACTACCAAAGTGTTTGCATGACTCTATAATCTGGCAGATGCATATATGAACCCTCCTCGAGGAGATAAATTGAAAACCAGACCTCTCAGGATTCCCATGCAGAGCCATGCCAAAAGCCTGCTGTACACTGATCATATGATTTTGGATATTAAAAAAGAAAACAATGGAGGAAAGTTAAAAGGAAGAACTGTGACCTGATCATAAAATGCCAGCAAAATGTACCAGCTTTATCTTTTGATTAAGAAAGAGCCTATCAAAACTGAAAATGAATGTAGGCAGATTGTTTCATTCAGAAAGTATAGGCAATTCTAACTTTTGTTGTTACTTCACTGGGTTGATTTGAAGTCTTCATGTCTATGTATAAATTCTATGATGGAAATTAAAGCTAATTACCATAAGATGTGTGGGTCATGCCTAAATTCTGTCTTCACATTGTTATTTAAAACAATTTAGCACTTTTAATAATACTACTTTTAAAATAATTAAAGTAGTGAACCATGTCTTATAAATACATTCTGATAGTAATATTTATAGCAAATGATAATTCTTCATGAAGGATTTTCAGAAAGAAATCGTTTTCAGTTAATATTCTCTATATTCTGCTAATTAGTTTATTGAATCATCCGATTCTCCAATAACCTTCCATGGAAATTACTTATCATGTAATAAGACATCAGTATGGTTCTCTATCACCTTTTGGCGTAAAGTAAAGACACACAACATATACACTTTTTTTAAATGAAAAAATAAATAAATAAACCACCTTTCTGCAAGCATTCAAATGATAGCATCTAGGTTGGTTCTCTACCTTGACTATTAGGTGTTTTTCTTTAAACATTTTTTCTCCTTGACTCTAAAGTTTCAGAATGTTTAAATACCAATCTACTGATCTACTTTTTTCTTTTCAAGAATTTTAGATGCAATAATATTTAAATTATCAGGATATTAACTTTTGTCTAATTATGTTATTTAACATGAGATATTCTAACTTCTTTATACTTGATATATATTGTAGGTGCAAGGTGATTACTTAAATATGAAAGAGAATAAAATTCTTGTGGCCCAGTAGAATTGAGGCGTTAGTTAAAAAATACAAATTAATTTAAAGAGATAAATGTGATTTTTATGACATAACCAAATGGTTTATTAGGATTTGTGCCCAATCCTCAAGTATTATTTTCTGTTTTTAGGTATAAAGCCTGCTGTTGGGTGTCTTAATTTGTTTTCTCCTACCAAGAATAAATGACAAATATTGAGTCATTCATAGCATAGAGGTTTATTTAGCTAATTGTTATGGAGCCTAAAAGTCCAAGTGTTCTACACCAGGGTCTAGTGAAGAACTCCTCATTATGTTATAACATGGGTCATTCCAATTACTGACTTAAAAACAAATTTAAAAGAGATAATTCAAAACTCTATAACCCCAAAGGCAAAAAATCACCTGCAGCTATGTGGTGGTATGAGTGTTAAATCCTGAGGTCAAAGTTAGTACTTATGCTATCTTAATGTAAATTCTTAGGTTAATTGGTTTGTTAGTTTTGAACTAATTTAAATATTTTAATAGTGAATTAAATTTATCTTGATTATTAATGAGCACTTTGGTGTCCTTTGCATTTTTCTTTTTTTTTATGTTTATTTATTACTTCAGGTTACATCTCCATCACAGTTGCCTCTTTCTACCCCTCCCAGTCCCGCCCTCCACCCTCTCCTTGTCCCTTCCAACCCACTCATCAGGAGTAGAGTTGTATTTTTGTATTTTTCTTTTCTTTTCTTTTCTTTTTTCATAGTTAAGATATCAAAAATGCATTCAAGCTAAGTGTGGTGGTGCACATCTTTAATCTCAGCACTCAAGAGGGAGAGGCAGGTGAATCTCTGTGAGTTTAAGGCCAGCCTGGCAGCCTGGTCTACAAATTGAGTCCAGGATAGCCAGGTATATACAGAGACCCTATCTCGGAAAAAAAAAAAAAAACAAACAAACAAAAAAAATGCACTCAAAAGAACAGTGCTAAAACTTATAAGGGAAAAACACCAACTAACTAATACATAAAGGCAGAAATACAGGAATAACATCAGAGCTGTTTTCACCAATTGTAAAAGCCAGGGAAGCACAGATGATATATTTCAAAGCTTCGAAAGTAAATTACTATTGATCAAGATTGATATATCCCACAAAATTATCTACTGAAATAGATGTAGAAATAAGATTATTTCAACAAACACAAGTTAGTACTGTCTATGACAGCCAAGTCAGCACCACAGAACATTCTTTTTTTATGCTTATTTATTACTTAAAGTTATATCTCCATCACAGTACCCTCTTTCAACTCCACCCAGTCCTGCCCTCCCATCCTCAACCCCCTATCCCTTCCAACCCACTCCTCCTGAGTGGAGTGTCTCTACATATCAGTCCCCCGCCCCAGTTCAGCAGTCACATGAGGGCCAAGAGCCTTCTCATACACTGGGGGCCTACAAGGCAGCACCACTAGGGCAAAGTGTCTCATTGACAGATAACAAAGTCTATGTTCCTGTTCCCTTTGGTGCATTTGCTGTAGTACAGTTATTCTGTACTATATGGCTAAAATCTGATTATAAGTGAATAGATGCCATGTGCATATTTCTGAGTCTGGGTTAGCTCACTCCGGATGAGCTTTTCTAATTCCATCCATTTGGCTGCAAACTGCATGATTTCGTTGTTTCTGATGGCTGAGTAGTATTCCATTGTGTAGATGTACCACAGTTTTTTTTTTTTTTTATCCATTCCTCAGTTGAGGGACATCTGGGTTGTTTCCCAACCTGTTAATGATCTAATCTGTTTGATGCTGGTACTACTGACCAAAATATTTAAAGAAAGCACAAAGTCCAGATTTCCTTAAATATGGAGGTCTATATAAACAGTGGAAGTATATTAAATCTGAGTCTAGTATATTGAGTTATATATTATTTATGTAATTTATTATTTGACTAGAGACTCATTGCAAACAAGATTATATAAGATATATAAATGTATTATTTTTAGTTAGTATTAAAATGAAAAGAATCTTGAAATGTTTTGAATATCTTTAAGTCTTTGCATTATTACTCATTTAGTGTTTAAAGACCTTCACAATAGTAATTTACTGAATTATTGATTGCAATATATCTAAATATTCACTTTATTTTAATAATTCATTCAAAAGTCCAATTAGCATCTGTACTTGGGACTTTTCAGTTGGGTGTCAGCTATAAAATATACCACAGGAAATTCATGATTCTTTTTCTCATTGCTAATACTTTTAGTTTTATGATAATGAAAATACCTCAGCAAATAGTCTACAGGATGGGACTTGGGAAATTTTGCCATTCAATTTTATCCTAAGCAGGAACCAGTAAACAAAGAGAGAGAGAAACTCTGAAGTGGAGCATATTGAAAGTCACACTAGAAAGCCATGCCAAAATCTCCATGAAAAACTCTAAGTTTACGAAACAACAATGCTTCATATTTTATATCATTCTATGATGAAACACATATCATATTATTTTAATCTGTGTTAAATGACACTTTGAAGGCAAGTAATATGATATGTCACATCTCCATTGTTTCACCTATGAGACATGAAACCTCCTAAATCTGTATTAAATTCATGTGTTGCATTTTAACAGATTTAATAATCTTGGTAGTTCCAAGCTCCCAATTCAAGCAGAGTAAAACACTGTATGGCAAACTAGAGATCATGGTCAAAGCATTAGCACTGAACTTCAGACACACAAACCAAGGTCATTCTGGAACTGTGTTTCATGAGTGAAAAAACTTCCATCATGTAGTACTCATTAATACAACCAGATATACTGTACATAATGAAAAAAATGAATGAATGAATGAATGAATGAATAAATAAATTGAGTTAATGGGGGAAAAGTCCTAGTCTCTAATATTATTATTTGTGATGGTTAATATATTTTATTTCATAATTATCATTATAAAACCTTCCAAATAACTCAAAACACTATACACCAAATTAACCAGATCCAAATCTATATAAATGTTGGCCTTCTATCCAGTGAGAATAGGCATTCATAATGGAAATTGGGGACATTCACGTTAAATTTTACATTTTCAGTGTTGAATATAATTCATGTACATATCCACCAACAAAAACAAAAGGTTCTTGACAGAATTGGAGCTAGAATAACAATTGGATATATGTTCTATTTCATAACTTGTGTCTATCTCCTGCATTTAGTCTTTCTTCATGCCCTTTTATTTAGCTTTTCTTGTTTTCTGTTCTACACATTATATTAGTGTTATGATTAATACACTAATGACATGACAAGCTTTGGAATCATCATAAATCTTTGAGCGTATCTTCAAATAACTTTCCATACTAAGATAAGTGAGGAAGGCATACCAACTGTAGGCAGCAATGTCTCATGAGCTGTCTCACATACCAACTGTAGGCAGCAATGTCTTCTGAGCTATCTCACATCTGGAAAATAAATACTTCTAAAATATTTTTTACACTAATTAACTCGTAAAGGCTTTCAAATTCTTCTGCCTAGATATGCTTTTATTAATCTTTCTTTTTTCTATCTTCTTTTTATTTTGTGAATTTTACATCATGCATCCTGTTCCCAATCATCTCCCACCTTACCTCAGACATGCCCTCTACTCTTGAAACCTCTCCCAACAAAGAAAAAAAATCTCATTGTGGAAAACTGTACTATTATACTGTTTCTCAGTTTGTTCCACAATATTCCCTTTTATCCACACTTTATTGCTTGAAAATGTTCATTATAATGACTTCTTGGTTTGGTAAAGGCCTCTGGTTTCTGCTACGTTGTCAATACTGGAACCTCATTGGGGGTCCTCTTAGATATCCTGTTGCTGTAACATGTCATGGAGATCCTGTAGTTTTGGGTCTGTGGAACTGGCCTCTTAATGGATTCCAGAAGTTCATCCATAGGGTAGATGTTGGTGTGGGACAATTTGAAACCCTGGTTTTGGGCTGCCAATCCAACATACAGGGCCAATTCTACTGTGCCACCCAGGTATCTCTGACAGGAAGGTATCTCTCCCTTGTCCATGCCATCACAGGGAGAAGAATGATAGGGCCAGGTCTCCTAAGGTCACATCTTTGGAGCCAGATCACTCCCAAGCCCCAAAATTTGCAGGGCCTGCTCTCCCAAGTACTGCAGCTAGTTAGGGGCAGGAGCAGCTCTACTCCTCATGCCTCTAGGATCAGTTCTCCCCTGATGCCCAGGTAGAGGGTGGGACAGTTCTGCAGACTGTGTCTGATGTCTCTCAGACATCAACATATCCCTGGATGGCAGCCCAGACCAGAGATGTCTATCTGGCTTTTGGTGGTAACAGACCCCTGCTGCTACAGGCCATAGACCCAGATATGGCTCCTGTTTGCAACAAAGGTCTTAGGTGACATCACCAGCTACTCACATCAGGTTGCTCCTCACTACCCTCAAATTTCAAGTTCTGCTTCTCTCTCTCTAATTTTTTTTGTTTGTTTGTTTATTGCTTCAAGTTACATCTCCATCATAGTGCCCTCATTCCACCCTTCTGGGTTCCACCCTCGCACCCTCTCCCACCCTTCCCACTCCTCCAATGTGGAGTGTACCTACATATCAGCCCTTCTCAGCTCAACAGTCATATGTGGGCTAAGAGCTCCTCTTGCAACATGGTGGCACTCCCAGGGCAAATTGTCCCCTTAGTAGATAACAAAGTCTATGTTCCTGATCCTTTTGGTGTATTGGTTGTAGGATAGTTATCCAGTACTATACTGCTAATATGAGGCAGAGACCTGTTGTATCTCTGCCTCTCTTTATTGTGCCCACATCCTTCAGTTTCTCTTTATCTCCCATTTCTCCCCCATTTACTTGCTCCTCTTAGTGGTCTCGGAGGGTCTGGGCTTGTCTCAGGAGTGTTATGGCCCACTTGTGCATTGCACATTATGGCACCTGGCAGGTGTCATCTTCAATATAGTCTGACCCCTAAGCTGTTATGAAACCTGAATGGTGTTCATCAAAGGCTAGCTCCCTGTCCAAGCCCCATGGTAGCAGTCTAGTGGTTGTCTCAGGGTCATTCCTTGCCCAGCTCTCCCGAATGGCCATCTTCCTGGGGTCTGTGGTTCCAGGTAAGGTTCTTCTAGTCTCTGGCTTGTTTCCTGTCCTGGTAGCCTAACTGATGCTTGCCTAGTGCTGGACTAGTGGTCATCACTGCCTAACTCCCTGTCCAGGCCTCTTGGCGCTGAACTGGTGCTGGTCTCGAGCTTTCTTTTTTAGTGAGTGTTAGGCTACTATTCCTTCACTTGTTCATAGGTCAGAATACTGAATGTAGACATAACCTCTCTCCTCTCTGCTGCCTGTTGTGACACAGTAACCACAAATCCCCAGGTAGTGTACATTGTTATATCTCATTTCAAAATTTGTCAATCTATATGAGCCTCCATCTCATAGGAGGAGTGTGTGCTTATCTTAATTACAGGTTTCCCTCACCATGAAAGTTTAAATTATCTTATTCATCCATGTCTGTCCTCCTCTTTTGTTCACAAATAATATGTTAAGCCCTCTGCATTACAGTTTTTTAATCTACTAATCTTATTCTCAAATATAATACAGTATTCCAATTCTAATGCCAGTTCCCTCAAAGGCTAATGTAGACATCTTCATTTGCTTCTCAGTATGTTTATCTCCACCTTTATCCATTTCATACACAGTCATCACATTTTAATGAAATGCAATTATAGTCATATTATATACCAATTTAAAAACCATAAACAACTTTCCAAAGCTCACAGAAAAATGTGTGATGGGAGCTTATCACTTAAGAATTTTCCAACTGGACATTCCAGTGTTCCTAACATGTTTCCTACTGTTACCAGTCTACTGTGTGTGTGGCATAAATTAATTCTCTAATTTCTTAACACCACCTACATCTATTGATAGCCATCATGGTTTTAGCTTCTTCAAAGACCTCTTTCTTCTACCTAATTCTTCCCTTACTTTAAGACTTATATCAAATGATATCTGATAAAGTATAATTTTCCCTGACTTATACAGTAGTTCCTCTGAACCCACAGTGCTGTCTTAGGAAATATATTATGGTCATTCTTTTATCAGAGCTCTATATAAATTTTCCTTATTCCCCTTAGAATAAGAAAAATGTGAATGACATTTTGAAAATTCACTTTATATTCTCTATAGAATCACAAATAGAAACATTTACTCACAGATGTCAAATAACTCTGATAGAACTTTAATCATCATACCAAATTGCATATGTATGTTCTCATCTATCTGACAGTTTTGTATGTTCTGAGGATAGAGTCCTCAAAAAGTCCTCATTCTAGAAGGAAGACAAAAGTGAAAAGGTAAGATAAGACAAAAAATTAAAATTTCTATTATGTAGTCCAATACAATCTTAATTTTGCATTAATATATAATGATCGATACCAATTTAGCCAAATATAATATTAATTTTATATCAATATACAAAGGTATAAGGCCATCTTCAATAATCTGTCCTTTTTTCTTGATCTTTCCTATACTATGTCTATGTCCCATTTTTTCTCAAGTCTGTTCGCTCCTACATAGGAGAGAAAGAAGGATACAGAAAAGAAAAAGAGAGAAGTCTCTGGGTCTAACCTCCAAACCCATTTAACAAGACCATTTAACAGCTTGTAGTCTCTTCCCCTAAATAACAAAATTTTCTATTATCCATCAAATAACCAAAGGGGGGGAACACCCTCCCCACCTTCTGGGGATGGGACATTGTTCTCTTAAAATGACTTCCTGCTGATTTGGGACATAGTAAACCTGTTTGGGGCCCAAATAAGAATGGAAAATGGTTACAAATGTTAATAGAATCATTTGATGTTCAGTCCTTTTGTGCTCAGCTATTTAGGTGCCCTAAGAAGTTCGTAGACAGAAGCTGATCTTCAGGGCTTTACTGAAGTTCTCGCTGAAGCAGTCGTGGAGCTGAATGATCTTAGCAACTTTGAGTTGTTGTGGTTGTAGACTTTTGAGGAAACTGCTATTGAGGAAGTCTGCAAGGCTGGATCATCTGGGCCACTCATCTTCTTTGGTGTCTGATCTGTTTTCTGCTGAGGTTTCTGTTGTCCAGTTGTCCCTGGGTTCCTTGAATGGATGCTTTAAATCTACTGAAAGATAAGAACAGAGCCCTGCCCTAATCCTAACTATGGGACAATTACCTTTTTTTTGGGGGGGGGATCAGGTAATATTTTTCCTGGAGCAAATTTGGTTTTTTGACAATATATACAGTATTACCTTTCAATCTGGATTAAAGAAGAAATTATTTTGATATTTTTGGAGCTAAATGAACCTTTAGTGTATATTTATTCCTCTTAGGTCTCTGAGGTGGTTGAAGAATAGATAGCTAGAGTCTCATAGTTAAATTTTGAGTTGTTTAGGAATCAAGAGGGTGTTCTGGATCTAAGAAGATATTTTTAAAATTGTAAGGCAAGTTAGTATGAAAGATGAGTTAGATATAGAACTTTAAACTCATGAAGATGGTTAGATAGTAGAATGTTAGAGTCAGGTGCCAAATACATATGGACTGGACATTGGGAATGTATGCTAAGCCATATAACTCTCATAATTGTGGCCTATTTATTTCTGTTGTTTTGTATTGTATATATAGTTATAAGAAAAAGAACCATTTGTTGGATTGAAAGGGAGAGCTGTTGGGGGGGGAAGAAATACCTTAAACTAAAAAAAAAGGGTAGAGGATGGGGGGTTGAGGAGGAGGAGGGTGGAAGGGTGGGACTGGATGGGGAAGTAGGGAGGGGATTGTGATTGAGATGTAACTTGAAGAAATAAAAAAATAAATTATTAAAAAAAATTCTATTATGACAATGAAAACCATAAAATCAAATCTGGATGAACAAAAAGACATTTAAGTCTCTAGATATGCTCAAATGGTATTGCATAGTTTGTAATTAATTTCAAAACAACATAGAAAAATTTTAATCCAGCAACATAGATGCTTTGTCAAGGGATAACTTCTAAAGGCCTTCTAGGTCTATATGATCTGGCTGGAATGCAGACGTGTCCTGAAATACAGCATGATCTGGCTAGAATAGAGACATGTTCTTAGTACACACTTTTAATGCCAAACCATGAAAGTAAGATTATTTACAGAAGGAATTAGCGATGCTTAAAAATAATGCCTAATTATGTGGCAGAAAGATGATGAATCAGAGAAAGATTTGACAGAATGAGTCAGAGATAATATGCCCAACTCCCACAAGAATAGCACAGGAAAGAGAGCTACTTAAGAACATTGCATGGAGAGAAAAGTAGTAGGAGGAGGAGGAGTTGTGTGTGTGTAACAGTATTACTAGGACAGTTTTACAGAGACAGGTTATAGAGAGAACAAGGCAGAGAATGAGGAGGAACCAGAAGATTAGGACATATTGCCAGAGTTAGTTTGAGCCCAGTCAGAGCAATTCAATCAGAAGCCAAGAGTGAAGCCATATTGGATCAGTCATCTTGGAGAGTTTAAACCAGCCAGAGGGAGTTCATTGAGAGCTAGAAAGCATGGGAGATCTTTCCATCTTCAGATGTCCTTTTCAATTTCTTTCTTCAAGGACTTGAAGTTCTTGTCACACAGGTCTTTCACTTGCGTGGTTAGAGTTACCTCCAGGTATTTTATGTTGTTTGTGGCTATTGTGAAGGGAGTTGTTTCCCTAATTTCTTTCTCAGCCCATTTATCTTTTGTATAAAGAAGGGCTTCCAATTTTTTTAAAATTAATTTTGCATCCAGCCACCTTGCTGAAGGTGTTCTTTCAGCTGTGTGGAGAAAGGGGAGCACTCCTCCATTGCTGGTGGGAGTGGAAACTTGTACAACCACTATGAAAATCAGTCTGGCGACATCTTAGAAAACTTGGAATAGCTCTGCCTCGGGACCCAGCCATACCCCTTCTGGGTATCCACCCAAACAATTCCTCACCAAACCACAAGGACACATCCTTATCTATGTCCATAGCAGCCTTATTTGTAATAGCTAGAAACTGGAAACAATCCAGATGTCCCTCAACTGAAGAATGTATAAAAAAAAATTTGGTGCATTTACACACTGGAATACTACTCAGCTATCAGAAACAACGAAATCATACAATTCACAGCCAAAGGGATGGAACTAGAAAAGCTCATCCTGAGTGAGCTAACCCAGACCCAGAAAGATGCACATGGCATCTACTCGTTTATAATTTGATTTTAGCCATATAATACAGGATAACCATCCTACAACCAATACACCAAAAGGATCAGGAACATAGACTTTGTTACCTATTAATGGGATAATTTGCCCTAGGGGTGCTACCATGTAAGCCCCCAGTGCAAGAGGCAGATCTTATCCCTCATATGACTGTTGAACTGAGAGGGGCTGATACATAGGGACACTCCACATTGGAGGAGCAGGATGGGTGGGAAAGGCAGGAGAGGGTGGGAGGGTGGAACCAGGAGGGGTGAAAGGAGGGCACAGTGATGGAGATATAACTTGAAATAATAAATAAGCAAATGAAAATAAAACAGAAAAACAAACAAACAAAAAAAAGCGCTACAAAGTGTGACTTTAATCAGCAGTATATCTCAGAGGCTGAAACATTCTAAGCAAATAGAGGCTGAAAACTGAAGTCTTCAAGGTTTTGGTTTGCAGAGATTGTATGGAGGCTAGAAGCTTCCAGACCTCATCCTAGGGAGAGTTAAAACAGAGAAACACTCTGAGCTCAGCCCAACCCATGTATTCATACAGCTTGGGAATGGCTCTCATCTCATCCCTTCATCTGAGGAAATAAAACCTTTACAATTCAAAACATATGTTGATTCTCCAATAAAATATTTCAGTAACAAAAAATGAAGATATTAACTTTCATTCCTTCTACACAAAGGTTAAAATGGTTTTAAATTTGTGAGGTACTCAGTGTAGGAGCCGTCACTAAGCCATTTTTAAAAATGTACAAATAAAGGGATCTGACTTTTGACTTGTTTTCCTTTTATTTTTAATTACAAAATCATTTTTAATATTAGATTCACTAACCCTTGAGCCCAGTAGTGACTTCTAAACATGAGGATTTGTAGAATTTTATAACATCATAGTAGTTTGAAATGTTGGCTTAAATTCCTTCTTTCATTTACAAAGAAATTACACGTTCTCACTGTCACTGTTCTAAAGGTGGTGGTACCTGGGCGAATGGAGCTGACAAAAAGCAAGGCAGAGTAGTTTCATGCATTAGGCAACTTTATTCATATCCTCAAACATACTCTGAGAGTTAAGAAAGGTAACATGAGTAAAATTTTCATGAGTTAAATCTGTGTACAATCACAAGGTCAAGGCACACATGGCTAAAACGTATTTATGTATTGAAACATACAAAGATAGTTTAAACATTTAATTGCATAACAACAGCAGGTAATTATCAGTAATATAAAGTAAACTCATTCCTATCTGTTATACATAGGAGGCGTCTAAAAACACATTCCAAGTACAATTTTGAGTTTGGAAGAAACTGAGGTCCCAAGACTCTTGTTTAATTGGAGAGTTCTCACAATGAAGTCCTCACATGACTTCATTCCTGGATCATGTTCTGAGACTCAGCAAATTTATTCCAGTAATGTATCCTCAGTTTTCTTTCAATGAATATCATAACCATTTGAAGAAAAATAAAGACTAAATTTGGAAATATAAATCTATAAAAAGTAGGAACTTCTATGAAAGCTCATAAATCATCAAGATGAATTAACAATGAACATTCAGTTTCATTGAATATATTAATCAGGTTTATGAATCAGCTATTTATGATGATTAAATTGATTATAATTAACTGGGTCTGGAATCAATTAAAAGCCAAGCCAATGGGGAAACCTGAAAAGGATTTTCTTGATGTATTTTTTGTTTGTTTGTTTGGTTGGTTGGTTAGATTTGGTTTTGGTTTTGATGAAGGAAATCTCATTCTCAGTGTAGGTAGCACTGTCTAGTGACAGCACAGGTAAGAGAGAGCCAAAGAAGGTGACTTTTTTTAAGCTTGCCTTCACACTGACTGGCAAGATCATGTTAATTCCTGTTTCTACTACTCCTTATACATTGCTGTGTTGACATGGGAACCAATCTTTTTTGGTTTCCAACTTATCCCAACGACACAGGCCTCCAGGAATCCTTCAGGGCTTCAGCAATAGATGAGGACTGCTGAAGAATCTAACCCCATAGACTGAACATCTATTGAGTTCTACACGTGAGACAGCAATTCTTGACTACCCAGACCTTATTGTGTAAGCAAATCAAATAAATATCCCTTTTTTATAGTATTTTTTAAAGTTATAGCAAGGTTACATATTTTCACCCTTCCATTTACTCCCTGTAAACCCTTCCATAACCTCTTTGCTGTCTGTCAAATTCATAGCCTCTTCTCTTTATATTTCAGTTTCAAATATACATGTATACTGTATGAATATGTATATATTCATATATATATAAACACACCTTGTCTAGTACATATGTTACTGAATGCATATGATCTCAAGACTAAGAACTTGCCCATATCTCACCCTAATCAAGGAGACTTCTCTTTGTAACAGAGACGATTCCAGAAAATTACAACCAATCAAAATATAGAGAACAAGAAATCGTGTTGTGCTCAACCCCAACTAATACACCTTCAAACAGTTCCTATATCTAGTACTAAGGAATTTTGTGGAAGAGGAGGCAGAAAGCTTGTAAGAGTCAGAGAAACAGGAAGTGTACTGTGATACTTTGTTTCCTGGAAATTTCTGCAAGACTGTAACAATGAAGCAGCATCATACAACAGCCATGAGATCCCAGTTGTACACTATCTAGATGTCTTTTGGCTCTTTATTGCTTCTTTGCTCTGTCACATCCACAGTTTACCAAATATAAAAGAACAGATAATATTTAAGGTAAGGAGGTTTCTCATAAAATTAGGAACTAGCATTGGCGGACAATCATTTCATGATGAAAATATTTATCATTCAATATATATTTTTGTATATATATATATATATTGAGAGAGTGTATGTGTATTTTACATGAGAAATGTAATACATAGGCTCAGGCATTTGAATATTTAGTCTCTAGTTAGTGACATTGTTTGATGGAGGCTCATGAGGTGTTGTCTTGCTGGAAGAAGTACATTAACAGGAGTCAGGCTTTGAGAGTTCAGAGCCTTACCCTATACCTCCCCTTTATTCTGTTTTATACTTGTAGGTGAAGATGTGATCTTTCAGCTTTTCCTCCTGCTACCATGTCTGCCACTTGTGGCAATGCTTTAGTGCCAGGATGGATTTTCATCCCTCCACAGCCATTTGCCAAAAGAAACTCTTCTTAGAGCTCCTTTGGGAACGGAATTTATCAAAACAACAGAAAAGCAACGAATGTGTATGTTTAGCTAAACCCTACCTTCATCGCTGCAGTGGTTGCAATGATAGCTGAGAAAGGCCTTTAGGAATAAAACAGAATTCTGTCAACAAAGAGAGAAACTGTTACACAGTAATTTGAAAACTGACACCCAAATTGACTTCTAGAGAAAAAAAATGGAAAATAAGTAACAGAACAAAACCATTTTTAAAAAGGAGGATACCATGAGGCTCTGTAAATGTTGAACATAAATACACAGGGGATTTGCAAGAAAAATAATCTAAATAATAGATATATGATGATGAACTTCAAAATGATTGATTTTTCCTGAATAAGAAGAAGCAGAAGTCGCTGTTGCGTAGCTTTTTAATATGTCAATGCAGTATAGTCTTCTGGCTGAAGGGATTTATACTATCATGGGCAAAGACAAATAGAACTTAATTTTACCCTTAAAAGTAAAAGTCAAAAGTAAAAAAGTACCCTTAAAAGGAAACATCTTAAACTGAGTAATTGGCACACAAAAAAATAGGGATTCACCAATCTTGAAGGCATGAAATAGGAAAAACAGGATGACTTTATATGAAAAAGAAGAAAAACTGATAACATATAATGTATCCAACCTGCAAAGTTAGACTTTTTCATAATCTTTGTAAAGTAAAAGGTGTATTGGCATTCCTTCACTATAGTCAATTAAAAATATATTAAAGGAAATACTAAGGCTCTTCAGAGGATCATAGCTAGCTTTTTTGAGGTTGTCATGGGTGACTTTGAAAGAATATGAATCTTCAAAAATCTTCAAAATTGCTCCTTTAATACCAGTATTAGAGACAAACATTGAGTTTAATGAACCACAAATCTGACTTCATTATCTAAAAGTATTGCTAAAGATTTTAAATGTCTAAATGAAAATCACTTTGAGTTATCACCTGTAGCAGCAATACTATTACAGTCTAACATGTTTGAAAATAAGGAATTCACATTCCTTTTTATAAAATGAGTCAGAAATTAAAATCTTTTGTTTGAATTTTCTTATACTTTTACTTATAATTGTCTTGATTCTCTGTTTGGAAGACACCATCTGTATGTACAGATGCAAAGGTTTTGTAAAAAGGACAAGACTTTATATTATTATAGGCCTTTTTAATTTCACCAACTCTCACCAAATTATGCATGTTATTGTTCCTACTGAATATCTGGGTGAACCAAAACTCATCTTACCCATGTTTCCACGGGACTTCAGTGTTAGAGCTGAGTTAAGTGCAGAGCAGAAGAGCATGCCATGAGATCTTTCTTGCTTGAGATATGCTTTGATACAGCTTTTATCAAACCAACAGAATATAATAGGCTGTTAACTTAAGAAAATTCTGATGCATGCATCTATTCAAAACTTGAAGTATTACTCTGTGCTATAAAGCATTGTCAATTTTGTTCTTCATTCTCAAAATCTCCAATTAGTAGGTAAACTGAGTTCCAGAAATGGCAGTCCCCTCTTAAACATCATTCAGCTAGAAGTAGCAGAATTAAGATTTGAAATCTTCTTATGATTCCACACCCAGTGACATGCCACATTGTCTACATTGAATTCTTCCACAAATGGCATCCTACAGAAAAGGCAGGAGATTTAGGGTATACAGTTTTTATTAGTTTATCATTTCAGTGGTTTTAAGAATCTCCCTTCTACTTGGTTTCTCCACTGCCTTTTAAGAGTGACAAGTTCACCAACTCAAATTTTAGAGAGTTCTAAGAAAAAGATTTTCTATGACAAGGTCTTGACCATTAAATTTCTTCACTTTTCTTCTGAAAAAAATTAAGTTTGTTAAATTCCAGAATGTTGCACCAAAGTTGTGGCTAAATACAAAGGAATAATTTATATCCTTAAATAATTATTTTGACTTTATACTATAGGAAACATCAAGAAAAAATTACAGGAATCTAGAAATTAAGAGATTGAAATATTAATCTGTTTTTTGCGTGTTTATTTATTACTTTGTTTTTTGTGTTTATTTATTACTTCAAGTTACATCTCCATCACAGCCCCTTCCCTCCACCCCTCCCAGGCCCACCACCCCACTTTCTACCTCTTCTCCAACCTATCCTACTCCTCCAGTGTGGGGTGCCCCTACATATCAACCCCCCTCAGTTCAGCAGTCATATGAGGGCTAACAACTTCCTCTTTCACAGGGGACCTACATGACAACTCCACTAGGGCAAAATGTCCCGCTAACAGGTAACAAAGTTTATGTTCCTGTTCCTTTCAGTTTGTTGATTGTAGGATAGTTATCCTGTACCTTGTGGCTAAAATCCAGCAATAAGTGAATAGATGCCATGTGCATCTTTCTGGGTCTGGGTTAGCTCCCTCAGGATGAGCTTTTCTAGATCCATCTATAAACTTACTTCAAATTTTCAGATATATATATATATATACATTATAGATAGTTATATATAATGTATTTTATATATACATATAGATATATTATAGATAGCTAGTTAGTTTACCAGTTTTCTACTGTTGTGCTTGGTTTGAAGTAGAGGAATCTACTTCTATTCCAAACCTTTGAGGTAAGAAAATGCATACCTCTGATCCGGATCTTGAAGAGGGATGACGTATCTTCAATATGGGCCATACCTTCTGCTGAAAGTCTATATGAGGACATGGAAGAAGTAAGTTTTTTCTCTTTGTCTCCTTGCTCTTATCTTACAAGCATATCCATTTTTCACTGGCACTGGAGCCTATTTTTTTAGGATTCCAGCATATACAGATGACCAGTCAAACACTCGACATTGTGAGACTGAGCAACTACTAGATTCTTGGACTTTATATTCACAGCTAGCCATTGTTGGATTAGCTAGACTGCAGCCTATAAGTTATTTCAATAAACCCCCTTCACACACACACACGTGTGTGTGCATGTGTGTGTGTGTTATGTGTGTGTCTACAGACAGACATAGAGAAAGAAAGAGACAGAGACAGAGAGATAAAGCGAGAGAGAAATTCATACCACTAAGGAAACTTATAAAATTGAGAGTTACAGTCAGAAAGAAACTTTGTGGACCTATCTCAAGGCTCCACAGCAAAATGTGGGAGCCATTTCAGACAAGAGCAACTGAGAGTTGTTACCAAGATAGAGCAGCCAAGAGTTAACAGGTTATAAAAATAAACAAACTACTGACACACACATACAAAAAAAACTATTTAATTCATTGAAAATGTCTTTGATACTCATTTAAAGATGCAATTTTAGTTCCATTCCATTTGAAAGCTACTATTGAAAACTTTATAGGATTTAAGACATAATTTTTAAGATATTAGTTTAGTTAATTTCAGAAATATGCTATATTTAATCTCTTGTATATGTTTTTGAAGTTAAATAAATGGTACATAGATAGAAACAACCAATTTTTGTCTATTTATATAGATAGGCAGACAGTTAGATGATAGGTTTTTCAAAAACCTCAGATACCCACAGAAAGTGGCATTTAAGGTGTTTTAATAAGAAAAGGTTTTCTGACAGAAAAACATCTGCTCCTGGCAGCACCGTCAAGCTACTTGGTAACAGATGATGGGCATTAAAGAAACAAATGTGGCAAGATAGTCACTGGACAAACCACTGCTGATAGCAGGCTGTCTGTCCAATCTGTGAGTAATCAGGACACTGAAAAGTTGACTAACCACAGTTACAGAAATAAGGTAGGCCAGTCCTTCAATATTTCTGCTTCACAGAAAAGTTTTTCAGATATTCTGGGCCAATAAGCTGAAGACTCGATGCCCCAACAACATAGAGAAACCATGGGTGACTGTTCAGGTAATCAGCAACCTCTGTCATTACTATAGTTTTGGAAGTTGCTTGCTCTTCCTATATACTTAAGTAATAATTTAATTTTCTTCTAAAGTCTCTGATGGACTTGAAACCTAAATGGTTATAATCTTAAAATTAAACTTAGTTGTATAAGATTAAGAAATGTTTTAGGTCTAAAAGATGTTAAAGATTGATAAATGCAAATAAGAATAGAAAATGGTATAGGTACAGAACTCTAAGCTAGGTATAGATAATAGATGATTTCTCAAAGGTTGCTAAATAAAAATACACTGCACATTGTAAATATAATTCTTGAAATATCTGATAAATATATTTATTATATGCAACAAATATATATAATATATAATTTTTGAACTATAAGGGGGAAATGTGATATGAGTTTATTAAAATAACCAATTTATTATAAGAATGTTTTTGTTTAATACCAGGTGTGAGGCTGCTTCAGTTAAGGAAACAGGTGTAAGGTATTAACTATCTTGTGAGCTAGCAGGGGCATGGCTTAGCCAGCTGCAGCAAGTTTAACTCAGAGGACTTGAGAGAGGGATTAAAAACCCAGAGCCTCAAGGAGAAAGAGGGCTCCACAAAGAAGGAGAAAAGGGGCTACAAAGAGAGAAAAAAGCCAGCTCCACCTGAAGAAGAAGGGGTTCTACAAAGAAGTAGGAGAAAAGGAGATCTACAAAGAAGTAGGAAAAGAGGGGCTCTACAAAGAAGTAGGAGAAAAGAGGCTTTACAAAGAAGTAGAAGAAAGGGGACCACAAAGAAGAGAAAAGGCTACAAAAAACAAAGAGGTTGCTGCCCTCGCTGCTGGTGGTGCTTCCCCAAACTGCTGGTGGTTCTTCCTGCTGCTGTCTCCTGGTTTGCTGGACTTCTACTGAGACTGGTATTGCCCCAAAGAACCCAATGACCCAAATCATCATGAAGTAACTTAAAGAAAACTATGCCCCCTTTTACCATTAACCTTCTTTATCTCCTGCATAATATTGGAGGGTAGGGAGTTAAAGGTATTTAATAAACTAGAGTTTATAATAAAGTATAATAACAAAAATAAATAAAAGCCACCTTGCTACAGAGAGTTTAATTGAGCTTATGATTCCATAGGGTTAGAATCTATGATGGTAGAGTGAAGGTATAGTGGTAGGCAGGTGGACCCCTAGGCAGAGTATTAGACCAGCATTTCAATCCACAAGCAAGAGGAAGAAGACACACTATGAATGAATCATTTGAAACCTCAATGACTTTTCCCTAGTAATATACCACCTCCAACAAGGCCACACCTTCTAATAATGTCCAAACAGTTTCCCCAACTGGGTTGCAAGTATTCAAACATATGAGCCCACAGAGTCTATTCTCATTTAAACTACCCCACTCACAGACTTCTCAGTATTATGGCTATATTATAGTGCAAATTTCACTTAGTTCAAATTCAAAAGTCCCCATAGTCTTTTCGTTTCAACAATATTTAAAAATCCAAATTTCTATTATGTTGATCCTACCTATCCATAAACATGGGAGATCTTTCCATCTTCTGATATCCTCTTCATTTTCTTTCTTCAAGGGCTTGAAGTTCTTGTTGTATAGGTCTTTCACTTGCTTGGTTAGAGTTACCCCCAGGTATTTTAGGTTATTTGTGGCTATTGTGAAGGGTGTTGCTTCCGTAATTTCTTTCTTGGCCCATTTATGTTTTGTGTAAAGAAGGGTTACCGAATTTTCAAAATCATTTCTCAGACACATGACAGTCAATTAACTGTAACCCCTCTGAAAAATCAAAAAGCACATTACATACTTTCAACAAACAGTGTCATGAAATATTACACTACCATTCTAAACAGGAGAAATTGGGTCACAGTGAGGATAAACTGTACCAACCCAGACCAAAACCAAGCAGGTGACTTCCAAATCCCATAGCTCCATGTCCAGTTACATAGTTTGTCATTCCACCTTTGACGCCTGCAGTGTACTTCTCTTTAAGGGATTGGTTCCTCTCCACATGTACAACTCTCCTTGTTCGATGTCCCATGGTTCTGGCATTTGTAACATTTTGAGGTCTCCAATACAATCAATCCTGGCTTCATTTTTATAACTTCACACAATGGCCAAACATGGCCTCTATCCTAGCACTCCCCAGCCACATGAGTGATTTCAGTAGTTTTTCTCAACTATGAATGAAGATCCTACAATGTTTTTATTTGTATATCCCTCATTATTTTAAGGCCAACACAACATGAATGACACTGTCAAGTATGGCTACCAATTTTGGGTGAACCCTGGACCCTTTAATCACATTTTCAGCAGCTTTGATTTGATGTAGCTGGAAACTTTGCTGAGTATGACTTTGTTCTCAGTGTACCCTTTCTTGGATTCTGCTACAGAAAAATGCCTCTCTTTAATCGCTTTATCTCTTTCATAACAAATTTTGGCTTAGTTTTAAACTTCTTGGTATTCCTTTTTCTCTTCAAACTGTACATTTTGTTTTTCTTTTTGTCCCCTTGCTGTTTTTCATTGTAGACCTTTAAAAAAGTAATTACTAATTGTCATAAAACAGAGTAAGCATTAGGCTTGACAAGAGAAGAAGGCACTCTTTTCTTTTTTGCCAAAATGCACAAAGACAGTATCTAGCCCAGTGGCTAATACTGTTCTCTTCTGAAACTTCTTGAGCTAGGCCTCCATAGTCCACATAGTTCTCAAAATTACTGTCTTCGAAGATCTTACTAGGATGACCCATTAATATCATCTTTTCTATTCCAAATAACAACATCTTCCAAATTCCTTAAAAAATTGCATTGCCAGGCCTGTCACAGCAATACCTTACTCTTGATCTAACTTTTGTATGAGTTACTATACTGTTGCTGTCATAATACACCATGAACAATGCATTATACAAGGGTTTAATACAGAATGTGGTTTATGAGGTGGTTCTGCAGGAGAAAGGAAATGGTGGCAGGTAGCTGGAATAGCAGCAGAGAGCTCACATGTCAATCCACAAGCAGGAGTTAGAATATAAACAGAAAATGACACAAGTCTTTTGAAACTTCAAAGCTTTCCTCCAATGATATACCTTCTATATCAAAGCCATATCTCCTAATCCTTCCCAAATAAATCTACCAACTAGAGATCAAGTATTCAAATATTTGAGCATATGGAGGCCATTTTCTTTCAAACCATCAGAGTATATAAAATGTGTTTGATAAAACTATTGAGTATATATGAAGTTTGGTGATCTAGAGTTTGTTTATGATGACATAAATATTTATGTGCATACACATACCATTTCACCATCCTGCATATGTTTTCACCCATATGAATATAATCTCCTTTTCTCCATTATAACAAACAACATAAGATATCTTGTAATTATTTCTTTAATTTAGGCTACAAAACTAGGTTGAAATATGGAATTCATATATATATACATATCTTACTATATTTTCTTTTTATTTATTATCCTCTCCAAATATTCTCCACATTCCACTTTTCTCATATTGCTTGTCCATGTTCTACACCCAAAGAATCCCCCATAATGCTTTCAAAAAGCATATATCACATCTCTTTTTATTCTCTCCTGTTCCTTCCCTGCCTCCTAAGTGCTTTTCCTTCCCTTTCATAAATTTCTCAGCTCTCTTTCAACTTTCATGACCTACACACACCCATAAACCCAATACATATTTATAAATTTTAATTTGAGTAGCTTATTTTGCTTAATGTAACTATGTTCAGTTGCTCCCATATTCCTATAAATGTCCTGAATTAATTTGTCTTCATGGTAAACTAAAATTCTGTTGTGTACATGTATGATAAATCAGAAAATGGGAAACCTAATAATGAGTAGGTTTTGACAATAAACATTTTAAGAAAAATTTGGAAATAATAAATGAGTAACAGAACAAAGTAGGGAATGGATTGAAATAGAAGATATGCAAGTTTAAATAAATAAAAGTAAGAAAGAAGAGGAAAGAAATGTGTTGGAAAGGATCAGAAAAGACCAAGAGATTTGAAAATATTGAGCAGAAAAAAACTTGAAAGAGCCAAGAATAATCTCCAAATAATGAGAAAGCTGAAAAACAAAATTAGATAAATGAACAATAAGAAAAAAAATAAAATTAAAAACATGGAGTTTTATTGAACATCAAAATAGCATCATAAGTACTACAGATAGGAAAATTTCAAAGTTGTCTAGAAATGGAAATAAAAGAAAAAATGAATTGTCCAATAATGAAAATGTATAAATAAAATTAGGCAAATACATGAAGGGAAATAACTAGTAGCTAGGGAGATGGCTTAATGGGTCAGAGCACTGTGTGCAAGCCCAAGGACCACTTAAAAACCAGACACAGCTGCAGTTTTTGTTACTGAAACACAAGTGCTGGGGCACTAGAGACAAGTGCCAAAGATAGGAAGATTCTGAAAGCTTGCTTCTTGGCCAGCCTAGTCAAAATGACCACCATCAGAGATAGTGTTAAGACAATAAAGCAGATAATAACAGGAAGAAAACAGCTTACTATAGTGGACTTTGCACGTGCTTACACTAACACACACAAAAGTGTACAATGCACACGTGCACACACGCGCACACACTCACACACACACCACATACACACACACACACACACACACACACACACACACACACACACACACA
>CAJQZJ010004752.1:7286220-7322296 GCA_907164525.1 Lophiomys imhausi
ACTCACAGTAACCATCTTTTTATTTAGAGAGGGCTTTCTAGATTGGGAAATCCCCCTTGTACTTTTCACATGTCCACTGGATTAAAATTGCTGTAATCCAGAGAATATGAAACAACAGCATAAACCAAACTCAACAGCAGAAACAAAACTAAAAGAGCTAAGAAAGTGATGGCATTTGAGTCTTTCTTCCAAAATTTTCTCCATGGCTGTGACTGGAAAGTCCCAAAGGCACAGGCAAAGGCAAGGGAACACAAAACAACAACATGGGACAGGAAAGCATACCAGGGTGCAGCAAAGGAGTGTCAAGTTGGGGAAAGAACATTCTATCTGTGCTAGAGAAAGAAAGAACCTGGAGATACAAACAGAAATAGCAGGCATTAAAGCCAAGCCAACTGCATCTCTAGCCCTTTGACCAGGGTGATATCCTGCCCTGGCTATTGCAACTTCCTACTGGTAGCAACTTATCTAGCGCTGTGGCAATTTATCCTTTCCATCCCCATGAGGATTGGTGCTTTACAAATATTCAGCCCTGGGCTGCTAAAAACTTCAGAGTGCTAACTCTCTATGTTAGAAAGCAGTGTTGGAGGCACATGGCTAGAAAAATCTTAAGTAATCTGATGGGATGTGATCTTTATTAAAATACTTCACTTCATCAAGCCTGCTTATGCGTAGCCCAGAGCTGAGGAAGGGAAGGTGGAAGATTTGGAAGTTCAAGGTCATCCTCATTGACATATCAACTTTGGTGTCAGTCTGTGTATGAGGCCATGTCTCAAAAACACAACAAAACAAACAGTCTGAGAACTGCATGACTAAAGAAAAACACATAAACCTGTAAGAAAGAAGCAATCATTTAAAAATCATTTTAATTTTTTGAGTAGTTCCTGGAGTAATTCAATATTTTAATAATGTCAGAAAGTTATAGAAGTTTTTAAGAGATCCTATTGTCAGATCTATCATACTGTAATTCATATCACTTCTCAGGTTGAATATAAACGACAACTTACGGAATCAGATAACCCTTTAAAGATCAGCCTTTAAAAGTGGCATAAGCAACTGGGTCTGCAATGATTTCACTAACATGATCAACCACTGACATCTATTGGCAAAAATAAGTCACACAGGGTTGGCCAACATAAAAACAGATGGGAGTTTTTAAATTACCTTAGTTTAAATATTGCATTTACTTTTAAAAAATGTATTTAGCAAAGGTTTAGGTTAAATAAGATAAGGCCCTGATGATTTAAAACACAGAACTACAAATATGGAAGTGAAGTGTTTATAGCAGCACAGATAACCCTATTTGTCTTCAGATCAAGAATATAAGTTAGAAATAAAAACATTCATTACTAGAAGAAGATTTGGATTTAAAGTTTAGATATTTAGGAAAGGGAAGACTAACCTCAACAAATTTATACTGCTATCAATTCTTAAGATACAGGAAAATCCATAACACTTTTTGTAAAGCAAATCAAATCATGAAAGTTTTCACTTGGTGTACATTCATGAGTTTTTGTTCATAGTTCAAACTCCTCCAATTTTTCTCTCCCATCAAAATTGACTCCCTTGACTTTTATCCTGATAGATCCCAGGAATTTGTCACTTCAAGACACCAGTGCAAGCTTGTGTAATGTAACTAAAATAATTGTGAGTAGAATAATTCACTCACATATTCAATTATAATTTTAGATATTAGATGCTGTAAACTATGTTATGCATTATGACACAAATGTAAGTAACTCCAACAGAAATTCCAGCTTTCCTGCAATTTAAAAGAAAATAATAGAAAACATGAAATAAATGATATAGTATGTCAGCATAGCGCAGTGTAATTTCACATTGATAGATAAAATAAAGCTGTAATGAGGATAAAGATAATTAGGAATAGAGGCTGCATAATGTCAACAGTAATAAATGCCCTAATCATATTAACCCTTTTTTTGACAATGATGTGAATCAGAAAAGGGGGCAAGACGTGGCAATGGTCTTGCAAAAGGGATTCAGAAAGAGGGAGAAGCAAGTGTAAAGATGGCAAAGGATAAGGATATTTGGAAAGGTAAATCAACCAACAGAGCAGTGTGACTGGAACAGAAAGAACATATTGTTTACTGCAGACAATACCAGAGCAGCGACACAGGACAAATTCTACAGGGTGATGTGTCCCCAAAGGGTGCTGCAATTTTGAGTGATGTAGAAAGCCACATTACCCAAGGTTCCACTGTGGGAACTGCCTGTTCATAAGGGGAAAAATGTACAAAGATTTCCCAGAGACACCTGTGCAACCCAGTGGAGGCATGACTTAGGTCTGAATTACTTTGGTGAGGATTAAGATGACAGAAGAAAGATAAGACAATGGGTATCATTTCAAAGTAAATTTATGAATAATTAGGTAAGTGAAAGGAAGAAGCATGAAAAACACAAGGAAGAGCTAGAGGACTAAAGGAAAAGTTTATAAACAAAGGTAAAACCGAATATTTTCTCTCTCTTCTTCCCTCCCTCTATCTCTCCTTGTCTTCCTCTTCCATATCTATAAAAACAGATAAAACAAATGAAAATTACCATCACAACAAAACCATAACGGGATAGCCAGATATTAGCCAGATATTTATTTGTACTTTAGTATAGTTTGATGAAAGAATCTGACAAGATTCTAAATTCATAATTTATATGACCAGAGTTGCCACAAATGAAAAATACTTTTAACTTTTCAAGTGTATTTCAGATGCATAACAAAACACAGTTTCGATTCATCATAACACCATGAAATGGAATTATTCCCTGTGATCATCTAATGAGTCTGTTACCTAACGTTTCTCCCTCGGGTCAGAGGCATCACTTATTAGATCCATGTTCCATTTAACTATAAAATTCTAATTGATAAAACTACTTAGTAACAACATAAGAGTGCATGCTAAGTAGTACATCAATACCATAGTTAGATTTGGAACTTGAATGGAGGAGGACAGACCTTCAGTGGAAGCACTTTTCATTGGGGTTTGCAATGCAGATAATTAGTTTGTTTCAAATGCATTCTGCTGGCCAAGTTACCTAGGAGCCACCTCTGTGTCAATTATGAGCTCCAGATTTATAATCAGCAGCTCCACGTGAGACACTGTGGGTGGCATATTCTCATTTCCGTGTCTTCCCTCCAATGCTGTTTACTCACTGAAAATGGGTCATAAATGCTTTTGAGAGACAGTTTATCCATTACATGCAGAAAGATAGTTTATCCATTACATGCAGAACTTTGTGGAGCCATACTTCAGCAATTCTAAACCTGGAAACACTGCCCTGCACTGCTTGGAAAAATAATTTTTATCCAAACATCACTTCTGTTTTATTATTCATTGTTGTGGTGCTGGTAATGGTGCCCAAAGATTGAAACCACAACTCCTGCCTGCCAGAGAAGCACCGTACCACTGAGCTTCACCCCCAGCTCTTATAAATGCATGCTCATTTACTGTCCTCACATTATTCTTTATTTCACAATATCATTTCTCAGAAATATCAAATTCACTATTTGATCTTCTTGACCATTATAAAATATTTAAATTTTATATGCCTAAATTATTTTGTAAAAATAAACTTCTTAAAAGAAAACTAATTTTACAAATAAGAATATAGATAACTGTGTTTATAACTGTGTGTGAGTGTGTGTGTGTGTGTGTGTGTGTGTGTGTGTGCACCTTTGTTCTCAAGAAGCTTTAAAATTGTCTAACTTTCACTTTCTTGTTTCTGACTTCCATTTTCAATATCCTTTGCTTCTCACTGGATTGTGAATGTGCCCTTTCCCTATGTCTAAAAATCTTTCAACCTTCACCATTCATTCTAAGAATCAGCAATACGTTATGTTTTTATAGAACCTTTCTTCCAGGGAACAGAGAGTGTTTCATATATATTACCACATTCATCCTTAAAATTTCTCTCACAACGCCCATAGCCCTGACTAAAGTATGCCTCCATCGAAAGCTCTAGCCATATCTTTAGTTCTTTTTTCATTGACTGCCTTTCTATAAACTCTGTAAATCAGTTTCAAAGCCCAGTGTCTAGAGAAAATATGCATAACTATATCTCAGGTGACCTTTCTTTCTAACCCTTTGCTGAGAAGACACCATCTGTGTTTCAAGGCTTTGTGTGTTCACATGGTAAGAGGTTACTATGATTTTGCCACTTGTCTATGACTTTTCTTCAATACAGCGAAATAACTTCATTTTATAACATACTGCAACTGTCTCCTTTTTTTGACCATGTCACTTTATGTTTGTTTTAAATTATTTTTATATCCCTCTTTAGTTTATTTTTCATTAGTAAGTAATGTCATATCCTAAATTCTGTTTGACTCATATTCATCTTGTATTTTTATTTTGTTTTTGTATTTTAAAATATGCTTCTTTCAGCAGCGATGACTAGCATTTACTTGTGTTTATCTTTGTGGAAATCTGTTAAGTAAATGCATAAATGGACTCCTTACTATATGCATAAGAGTTCAGCCTACTGCCTGAATATTAAAGATGGAACATGAAGGTCTCCAAAGGCAGAATAACTAGGTAAGAATGTACATGCTGTGTGGTTCAACATAGGTCTGTGTTGAAGTGCATCCAGATTGGACACTATTTTCACCAAGCAATTACTTGTGCATTAAATATTTTATGCAAACAATATAAGGTTTTGTTTTGTTTTTAGCAAAATTCATCAATCATCTACAAAATTGTTGTAACTGGGAACTAAATTCCAAGTTGAAAGTGGTTTGGAAATTTGGACTAAATCCTGACTACTTAGAGAATAGTATCAATATTCAAATATGATAGTTCATTGACCCTCAAAAAACAAGTCATGCTCTTTCATTCTCACTTACACCGAATAAAAATTTCCCCAGCAGCAGCAAGTCCTGAACATCAACTACTCAGTAATAAGCAATTTTACATTTGTGTGTGTATACATGTTCAGTGTGTGTGTGTGTGTGTGTGTGTGTGTGTGTGTGTGTGTGTGTGTAAAAGGAGAGCATAGGTGCACAGGTCTGTATAGGTTGGAGGTAAACATTTTCTTCTTCAACCTCTCTCCATCATAGATTTTGAGATAATATCTCTCATTGAACCTGGAACTTACCAAGTTGGCTGGACTGACTGGTCAGAAATCCTAGGGATCTTTCTGTCTCTATTCCCTCAGCCCTGGAGCATATAGGTTCACCTGAGGGATGTCTGGACTTCTTGTGTGGTTGGTAGGAATCCAAACTCAGAATCAAATGCTTTACTATCTCACACATTTTATTAGCACCTGTTTTGTACTTTTACTAAGGACACAAAACTGTTAGAACTTAAAGAATAGAAAACATATTCTAATTTTATTTGGTTATTAAAATGTTATTACATTTATTTATTTGTTCATTCATCAGGAGGGGAAAGAACAACTTGCTAGAATCAGATCTCTTATACTCAGGAATCAAAATTGAGGTAACCAGGCTTAGAAGCAAATGTCTCTGTCCACTGAACCATCTTATCAACTCATCAGCTGGTTTGCTACTTTTTAATCCATGTCATAGAAAACCCATATTGATTTGGTTTGGTTTGTCTTCAGTTCTTAAGTAGAACAATCTTTAAAAATGATACCTACATTAGCTGGTATATTGTTGATATAAAAAAGAACTTTAAATTACCTTAGTAACTAGTGTGATTATATATTTCTATTTCATATTTTCAAGTATTACATTTATCTAAATCTTGCAAAAGTTTTACAATTTTTTCTCCAATGTCTTCTCTTGATAAAGATGTTCTATATACATTGAAAGCTTTTAAGTATTTTAAGTGTCCTCCAGATGCACTTTGAGTGACTGAAACCAAAGAATAAAATATGCAGATAAAAATGAAAGATGAATTTCCTATGCAAACATTTAGACCATATGAAGCCATGCAAATACAACCTTCAGAAGGAAAAGAGTTCATCATTATTTTTTTTTCAAATTGACCTCTGTCGTCAGAGTACAATTGCAAAATAAAGATTTACATTTTTTTTGACTGAAAAAATAATTTACATATTAGAGGGTAAGTCACTTCACAGTGTGAAAATTCGAGGACACACATTCAAGCAGTAGATCATTAAAAAGAGTTTGGGTAATAAGTGGATTTGATTTATTATGACTTGATAGAAATACCACCAAAATCCTTCCAACTATAATTTAAATATCTTGAGTATGGAATGGATTCAGTGGTGTTCAGAAATTAAACTAAAGAATAGTGTAATTATTTGAAAATTGTTTAGGAAATAAATATATGTGGTAGGGAGTAAGTTAGTATAGAAAAGTTACTTATTGGAAGAGAAACCTATTAAAGAAGCAGGGATCCTCACACTTGCCTTGAGAGAAAGGACCACATCAAGGGAACAAGAAGTGGCTTCCCCTGCAGCACATCTATGTAAGTATAAAGTGATTTAAACTTTGTTACAAAAAAAAAAACTTACTACAAAGAAGAAATGGATGACATTTAAAGATAAAAATTCCAGATATTAGATTGTATTCATCAAACCCAGCAAGTTGAGAATCATAAAATGAAAAACTTTTACTAGCTAATCATTTGGTAACACTCATTCAAAATAATATATTGTCACAGACTGTCAGAATACTGACACTCTAACAAATAGTTTGATTCAAATTTTAAAAGGAAAATTGAACAGAGAATAATGTCAGACTTCCCAGGAAGAAAGAAGAGATAAGATACAGAATCGTAGATCCCAGAGAATTACAGAACAAGGATGAAAGTAAAATATCATCCTTTTTTCCCTTTATTTTTCTAAGAAAAAAAAGACTAGGATAAGTAATAAAGCTTTCATCAGGGACATGGGAAGATAATTACCAAACCCCAAAATAATGAGTTAATTTTTTTAAATGTGAAGATGAGGTCACAAATAGGATATATAATATTTAATCTTAAATATTAATTAATTAATTAATATTTTATTTCCAATTTACCAGACTTAGGAAAACTTAAGTGGGCAACCATAGTACTTCTAAATTGGATACTTTCAATGATGTATGTGAGTTAGTCTTTTCACCATTTATTTCAGATTTTTACTTAAAACTGAAAATCCATCTTTATTCAGCACAAAAAAAATAAAAATCCAATGAAATCTCTGGTTTAAAAAATAGTCTATATATGTTTAATTATAATAAGATTCTCATAGTCAATCCATGCATTCCTGGCTCAAGATAAGATGGTACCTTTATCTGTGTCTCTGTTCCTCCATATATCACAGTAGTATTTATGTGTATACATTTACATGTTAGAAGTTTGTAAAATATGCCAAATGAGTGATATCTCTTTTGTTCTCTTCCTAACATTTGTTGCATTCTAAAATAATGAACATTAATTTCTCTACCATTTATGGTCTATTTGCAAGAAACCATTAAAAAATATTTAAGAATTATATTATCTTAAAAGGAAACCTAGTCAATAACCCTAGAAATATCAAAAATGCCTTAAGATAGTCTTTGGGGATACTGTGGTTGTCAATATGATTTGAAAACAAATCAAGCAACCACAGAATTCACAAAGTAACAGTATTAATTACTTCTGCTAATTACTTCTGAGCAATTGGGAGGAGTAAAACTTAAGTCTTAGTTTGCTGAGGGATATCACAAGCTCTTACCCCATCAGCCCTTTTATAACTCACTGTCCCTGAGGTTGGTCTTTTTCCTTCCCAGAGCAATAGATATTGTTAAAATTTTTGTGTTGAGCTCAGTTCTTGGTTTTGGCTGTGCCTTACTATTGTTTTCTCCTAAGATTTTTCTTCTAGCCTAAACACAAGGGAAATGGTGTGACTCAAAGAAATATACTCAGGAATAATTTAGTTCCTAACTAAGCTACTTTTCTGTAGGTAATTTCTTTAAAAAGTCATTCCAGTGCCATATCAGAAATGGATTCATCACTGTTCACACTTGAGAAAAATATTGGCTACTAAAAAAAAGTAAGAATTTTTTATTTAACATTGTTTTGAAACAGTAATCCATTCAAGAACTATTACAGGTGTTTAATAATTCTATATCATCATCATCATCATCATAACTATCCGCTGACCATTGCACATAACAAACAGTAAATTGAGGGAAGAAGTAAAGATTTGAATGGCCATGAAATCTATCTGTAACTAATAAACAAAAGAGAGACAGAGTCCAGCAACTTCTAGAGTGATATAAGCTTTTGGTTATGATAACTCATTTCAACTTTATTCGTGTAACTTCAAAACTTTTTCTAGAAAAATCAATTCATATATAAAATAAAATATAAAATATGTATTTTCACTTTTTCTTCCATTAGTTATATTTAAAATAAGAAAAGAAACATCCACAATTAATATTAAAGCAGGACTTCCCATGGAATTCTTGCTAAGGATATGTATATAAGCTAGAGTTAGATGAACACCTGTGTCATGGAGAAATTTTGCTTATTTTTAAATTATCTGTTCATGAAAAATGAAAATTCTGATTTAGTAACAGAGTCATGGGACACCCACTTTAAGTAGACCCTTGATCTGATTCCACAAAATTTTTTACTCACTACCAACACTATCTTCTTCTGATTTGTTAGAAAGGTGTCACAAGGCACTTAGCTGAGTAAAGCCAAACAAAATTCTGCTACAATGCATCATAGATAATTAATATTTCCTAACTGTTGTTTCTGTTTCCACTTCAGCTTTGATCAGAATTTTTATCCCTTCATTCCATATTCTGTGGATTATTATGAGACTACGGGAATTTAGATTTAAGTTTTGCTCACTGAATTATTCTTCTTAAGATATAGACAAAGTTCAAAGTTGAAGTTAATATAGTTGTTTCAGATCATACCATTTGGAATAAATATATACATATTTATATATGTATATATATTTATGTATGTATCTATGTGTGTGTGTGTGCATGTGTGTGCATGAATAAGGGACAACCACTGTGTTTATGGTTACCAAATCAGTGCTATACAATGTAGAAGCAGAAAGAGTGATGGGAATTATCATCAAACTCCTAGGCTTCTAATCATATTGAATAGTTAGAGTAAGATTACTCAACTACCAATACCTTCTTTGAAAGTGTAAATAAAGAGGAGTCTGAAAGAGTGTTTTCATATTACCTGTAGTTTCTGGGAAGTGAAATTATTTTGATAAACAAAGCTAAGAAAGGTACACTCAGTAAAGTACATGAATAACTATAAGACAAACACTGGAACATTGTACAGCATTGTCAAATGCACAAGAGTGGTTGAAACACATTAAGGAAACACAATGAACTTCTTTCCATAATGCCACCTGTTTAAATTAGTTTATGACTGACTGAAAATAATAAAACACATTTTGCAGAAATATATGCATGCACAATGCTCCTCATTCCAATAGTGGCATAGGAAGCTAAGAATCAGAGCACCCATTCTTGAAGAAGCTTGGACAATAGCAAATAAAATGGACTCAGTGTATAAGACAATGAGTCATATATCTCCACAATTTTCACATTAGAAAATCCATGTGGTCTAACAGAGTTACTAAACATGGGTTCAAGACACTTTGAAACATGATTTTTATGATGTAATATACTGTTCATTTAATTTTCTGTAGTTCCATTAGAATGTCTAGAAGAAAATGAAAATGATAAATAACATGAGAGGCAGGAAGACAAGTTCAAGTTTAGAATTAGCTAACTGAATAAAAATACTCAAGATTTCTTTTTCAATTTAATTGACTTTGATCATTTGTATTCTTTTGAGTCTGTAAAGAAAAAAACATAAAGACTAATTATAGCGCTTAAGAATTCAAAAGATTCAATCTCCATGTCATTTATAAAGCCTTCAGTTACTACAATATTAACATGACTACCTTTAAATTCGCCAAATTAAATACCTGATTTGAAACTGAATTCAAATACTAGTGAAGAAAGATCCTAATATTTAAATTCTAAAACAAAAACTTCACATATTAAAAATATATATTTTAATACTTATTAATAAAATCAAGTCGCTATTCATGCTAAAATTACCTTATTCTGTTACATTTAGAATTTTATTCAACCCAACTATTCCACTAACCACTTCTTTAAAAGGTAAAAGAACAATATACCTTGATTTTCCAAGAGAAATAAACTCTTTGAAACTGTCCATCAACTAATAAAACCACCAATTTAATTACTTTTCCATTCTTGAGACTATAAAATGATCTAATTTATAACTGGTATTATGACAAGGGCCTAATAAGCTTATAATGACCTGAAATTAGGGCTGAATTTCCATTGGAAATAGATGGAAGGTTTATGACTTGGGGAATTTCTAATCTCAAGGCACATTGATGAAATGCAATTCATGTAAAGTCCTCCTGATCCTTGCTGTTTTCTAATTATAACTTCAGGTACTAAATACTAAAAAAAAAAAAAAAAAAAAAAAACAAATAATTGAGGGAGTTATTAACACGTTATAGGAAGAAACAAGTGCTTATTGATTTTATTTTATGCCTCTTAAATTGCTTTTATATAAATTATTTGCATATTCATATATTACAAGAACATGTTGATAACTAAAAGACTTATTAGTTGGATGTAGAGCAGAATAAATCAAACTACTTCCTAATGAATTCTAAAAAAAAAAACAAAACAAAACAAAACATGCTTTTGTATAATAACAAGAGCCTGATCGGGAGATAATGAGCATTTGGGATGTAAGTTTTTCATTTCTAATAGCTAAACAATTTTTTTTATTTCACAATATATCAAAGAGAAAGATGTACTTAAAAAATACAGCCAAAATCATAAATACACATTCACACATACTCCAGCAAATAAATCTTGTGTATATCTCATATTTTAAAGGCATTTAATGTTGCTTTTTTTCTTATAATGCACTCATAGCTACATAATATGTTCCCAGGAAATTAAAAGTGGACCTGCAAATCTAATATCCTGACTGTGCAGGGTCTACAGGAGATTCTTCCAGGGAAACAGACAGCTACACAGACTTTTTCCCCTCAGGCTGCTAGGGAGATAACTCAGATATTTGTCCTTTTGAAAAGGCAAAGATCTTTGAAAAGATCTATGTAGACATAGCTACAAAGATTTTGGGCTGTTAAGGTTGATCATAAATTGTGTATAATCAGAAAAAAGGCATATTTCAAGGTCTTAATCAAACCTAATTGCTCCAAAACTCTAATTACCAAAGCCTACTCCCATAATAATAGGTCATTCAAAGGACATACAAACAATCCTTTAGGAAGGAAGTAGCAAATGTGGGGCTCTAGTCAATGGTCAAGTCTTATTGGTTCCAAGCCCAGAACCCCATACCCAGCAAGTAAACCCATATTTTAACTCCCTAATTCACTTTTGTTCTTTTTGCTCAACTTTCTAAACAGTATATTATTAAAATAAATTTTCAATTGCTACAGTCAGTTTTTCCTACTTTAAAGAATGATATATTTAAGCATTCTGAATTAAATATTGAGAACAGAAAAAGAAATCATAAGCAAAACAAATGAAATATTAATAAAATTTGGAGTAGAGACAACAGCAATATGCCCTGAGTACCTTTTACCTTTGATAAACACACCATGATAAAAGAATCTTAAGGGCTGAAAATGGATAAAGGGTCAGTGTACATTTAATGCCAGCTTTGCAAATTCCATGTACAACTGAAAATGCTCAAATACACTTTTGTTTAAAAACTTAAGTGTTTAAAAACAAAAGTTCACAGAGAATTCAACTTGTTAACTTAAAGAACAGGCTTGCAAATGTTAGATACAATGCTGTTGTGAAGGGAGAAATTTGTGTTGGAGAAAAAGAATCGCCCTGTCTCACCTCATAAATGCAGCTGCCTCTCTCTGTCTTTGCATAAAGGTTGGCCCATGAAGGAAATTGCATTACTTTGCATGGCATCTGGTCAAGGAATGACATTATCTCAGGTTTGTTTTTCAGAAAGCAGAAACCTGTTGCATTATTGGGTGTGGTCTTCATAAGGGAAGAGAGAGTGCTAGATGGGCAGTTAAGGATCTTTGTAAAAATGTCAGGCAGAGATTTTACTCTAGTGAAGGGAAAGAAAGGGTGAAATAAACCATGAAATATGAAAATAAATAGAACATGTTGAAATGGAGGAAAGGGAAGAATTTGGCTCCCATATCCTTGCTCGGAATATTGAGTAGATGAGGAAAAACAGTGACTGAAAAGAGCTACATAAAAAGATGCCATAGTTAAAAATCACAAAACACAGAAAAAATTCCCATTATGAAAGCCAACTCTGTGTACAATGAGTATGTGCAAATTTGAACAGGATGAGCTACTTAGACAGATGGCAAGCTTGATGAGGAAATTGAAGTGCAGAGTTGGTGAAATTTTTGAGTAATGGTACAAAAAAAACTGACAAGAGGACTGTTTAAGAAACACAGGAAGACAGAATTATCTGCAAATTCAGTAAAATTACTTAAGCAAGTACTGAGATTGCCCATAATGAAAATATATATTCTCAAGGGGAAAAGATGAAGATATGAGTCAAAAAAGTACATAACCAAGAGATTATTTACTATAATATTTGTTAGAAAGATTATAGCATTATAGAATTTAATCCAAAAACTGGGATCCTGTAGGCAAAGGAATAGTTTCAAATAATCAAGAAGAGGTCATCAATTTGAAGGGGAGTGAGTGTGGGTTGGGGGAAGGAAGGGGAAGTGAAGAATTGATTATTATGTTTATATTATGCTTCATTGTTCATCCCCATCAAAACTGTACTTGATAAAACAAACATATAACTAAATTCAAATAGCAACATTATACAGGTTATTTATAAACTATACAGACATAAGCATAGAGACTGAAGAGATGGCTCAGTAGGTTAGGGAAATTCCAGTAAAAGCATTAGAACCAGGTTCACATTCCCCAGCACTCATGAAATTCCAGTAAAAGCATTAGAACCAGGTTCACATTCCCCAGCACTCATGAAATTCCAGTAAAAGCATTAGAACCAGAGTTCACATTCCCCAGCACTCACATAAAAAGGCATGGCTATGCAAACCTGTAGTCAAGCATTAGAGGGAAGGGACAGAAAGATCCTAAGAGCTTGCTGGCCAGAAAGAGTAGGCGACAGGATTTATTCTAGACCCTTCCTTGAGATAACAAAGGACAGAACCATAAAGAAAGAAGGCCAACAATTTCCTCCTTAACTTCTGCATGTGTGTGAGCACACGTACACACACACACACACACACACACACACACACACACACACACACACACCACAAACAGAGAGAGGGAGAGAAAGACACAGAGAGAGAGGTATTCAGTTCATAACACGCGCGCGCGCGCACACACACACACACACACACACACACACACACACAGAGGAAGAGAAAGACAGAGAGGTATTCAGTTCATATCACACACACACACACACACACACACCCCTCAAAAAATTAAAATCAACATAACTTTGTTCAAGATTATATGACCAATGAGTCTTGTCATGAACACTAATTGTAGTTCCATTTTGGTTAAAATAAAGTTACCCAAGTTATGGAATCATGAAAAATTCTACAAGATAAAACAGAATGTTCTTATTACATGAGTTTTTAATTGGGGTTAATTATTGTTCTATATTTGAGCACGACTTCTCCCTTTCTGAGGATTGTTGTGAAGATTTATTTCACAGAAGGGTTGGGCACTGCCTGCTGCATTTAACTGAGATTTTCTGTTACACTAGTTACAGAATTGAACTGAGAGCCAAGAACAAGATGCTTGCTCCCTAAGGAATAGTATTTCACCTCAATGTGAATTTCTCACGGGGAAATGGGAATAATGACTACATTACTCTTGACAATCTAACCATAACAAAATAGAAATATTATATTATGTTTGTATGCATACATATATACACATATTGGCATTTTTATACTTAAAAATTCACATCCTTAAAAACTTATATTGGTTTGATGTATTTTTAAATACTCCATCTTTTCTAACTTTTTTGTGGTCTCTGTAATTTTTTTTTTATTGATTTGTTTTTTTCAAGTTACTTCTTGATCACAGCCACCTCCCTCCTCCCTTTCTGGCCCCATTCTCTCTCCATCTTCCGCATCTCCATCCTCTCCTTCTGCTCAGATGAGGGAAGCCCCCACATATCAAACCTTCTCAGTTCATCACTCACATGAGGGCTAAGAGCTTTCTTTTGTACTGGGGCCTGATAAGGCAGCCCACTAATGTGTTCCACTAACAGACAAAAGGGTTTATGACGCACTAGTGGGTGGAGTTTTTTATAGGATAGTTATGCTAGGCTCCTGTCTCTTTGGGTCTGTGGGTTATAGGATGGTTGTCCTGAACTGTATGGCTAATATCCACTTATAAGTGAGTACATACCATATGTATCTTTCTGGGTCTGGGTTAGCTCATTCAGGATGAGCTTTTCTAGTTCCATTTATTTGGTTACAAATTGCATTATTTCCTTGTTTCTGATAGCTGAGTCATATTTCATTGTGTAAATGTACCACAGTTTTCATCTTTTCTAACTTTAATATTTAAAATAAGTTAAATTGCATCATGCCAAAGGCAAGCACACAAAATCTGTTACATAGCACAAATATTTTCATTACACAGACAATATTTCAAAAGTTGGATGGGAAAAAATAGGAACTGATATGTTGAAGATGGTTAGGGAGATAAGACTTCTTTAATGATAATAAAGACTTATTTAATGATGATATAGATAAACATAGCCTCTTACATTTTGTTTTGTTTTGAGGCAGTGTCTCACTATGTAGGTCTGACTGAAGTAGATATCCCTATATAGACCAAGCTGTCCTTCAACTCACAATGATCTGCTAGTATTTCCTGAAATTACCTCTTCTCTGCCTTTACTTTACACTGATATGAGAATGAGCATAATATATGATAAATATCTTGCCATTCAAATTTCAGTTTTTGCTATGACTAACTTGGACAAACAGATCCTAAAGGAAGAATATGACTTTTATAAAGTTATGTAAAAGGGGGTAATGCTTCATATGAGAGATTATTTAATATTTGATACATTACAGAGATAAAATATGTCTATTCCATGACTAATAATTAATACCTCTAAATATGGATTCTGCAATTACTTAACTCGAGTACCAAGATGATGGAAGACTATTGACTTTATTGATTCACAAGTCTGGATAGTCTTTTGTTACTGGAATGTGAAAACTCTAGGTATGGTATTACAGTAATGAGATGCCTTTTAATACTATATTACTTGGAGGAATGAAATACTTTAATAATATTATAATAGTTATGAGTAAAACAAAGATGAACTATTCTGTGTTACTGAACACAACAGAGAAAGAATTACTTCAACGTAGATTTTTCCAGACGACTACTATGTTTATCTTCCAATTTTAACTGCATAGCAGCTAGTTTTATAACCTAAGTGCGTGAACATCTTCATACCATCAAGAAGCATAAGTAACGATTTACTTCAAAGTTATCGTATGGGTTTCAAGTGATGATGATAAGTAATTTTACAAATTGAAAACCAGTATTTTGACCTGCAAGATACACTGACACACCGACATACTTTGTATTTACAATGTGCTTGGTACTCCACCTTGAGTCTTGTTCATGTTGTTGTTGATGCAGGGTCACTCTATGCAGTTAAGGTTGGCCTGCTGTGATACTATTGCTTTCGCTGCCCAAGTATCAAGGTTACATGCATGTACTACCACTTCCACTGCCCCGCCCACTGAGCTTTAGAAGTAGCCTCTTCATGTATACCCCTATCACATAAGTCATGAAGGACATGAATTGTATCAGCCACTTGCTCAGAGTAAGTGAAAAATGCCAATAAATTAGTGTATATATCTACATATTGCAAACATGACAGTGAAACCTGAAGAATTCTTCAAAAAATCCTAGCCTACTCTCAAAATTCCTCAGTTCCCTGTAGTTCTTTGTATAAGGCTGAGGCTTTGTGGGCTTTTCCTCTTTTATTTTGTCATGTCTTTTGGTCTCATGCTTGTTCAGATAATGTTTAGGCAGTCATGTTGATGAGCATTTGTGCCTGTAGCTTTTGACATTAACAGGAGACACAATCTCACAGCTAACTCCTTGACCTTCTGGCTCTTACAATTTTCCTCCCCCTTTTCCTTCTCCAAGAAAGAGCATACCAATTGGTTATCTATCAAATAGTCAGCCATGAAAACATCGTAAGAGTGACATTATACAGACTAAGCAAGTTATAATTAGAAATACATTTGAATATACATATGTGAAATTAACAGCAATTAAACAAAAAGAGTCCATGAATTTAAAAAGGAGAAAGAGGAGTATAGGAAGATGGGTGGGTGAAAGGGAATGGAAATACTATGTAGTAATATTATATTCCCAAAAAGATAAGAACAAAAATGTCCCAGCCTGGCCCAATTCTAGCCGTCACTAGACTTACTACACATTATGCTTGGAGATGGAAGTAGAACAAATTTTGTCTTCTGACAATTATCAATAACTCTATGATGATATTTTCAAAGCAATAATCAACAATTTCTTAAAAAACATCAAGAGAATCTCATTTTACATAAACCTTAAATGTACATAAATTGAAGATATATTGTTGCATATAATTTAATTGCCAACTTGCTTACTTAAGAAGCTTCTAAAAGTAGACCTGATGACACAGAGCCTTAATGAGGAGTTGGAGACAGGGAATACCGACTGGCAAAGAAAAATGACTATAGAAGAAAGTACACATGAGCTTGAGCAAGACTTACAAAAATGATACCAGGTTATTGTGAAAATTAACACCAATAGCAAAACCTTCTTTGTAAAAAGTGGGTTCTGCAATGCCACAGATCATATAAATTTACAAAAGCAGGAAAGTATAAGGACACAAATGCTGAGTCTGAACAAAAATATATAAAATGAATAATTACTACATTTTACAAAGGACACAGAAAGCATTCTTAAAAGAGTTTGCCATCTGGAATGCAAAGGCCTATTAAATAATTAACTGAGCATTCGGTAAATACAGAAAGTCTGTTATACCCAATCACATTCATAAAATGATTAGATAAAAAAAGTTATAATGGCAAAAACAAAAACTTAAGGCTTTGAATTCAGCATCTATAACAATTAACTGAAGATGTTTACTATTTTTAATTCATATTCCCACCTTACCAATAGGTTGTCTTTAACTCAAGGAGTAGAATTCAAGTAACTGGCATTGCAATTATGCTCCATATGAAAATGAATATAAAGAGCTCAATTTTTCAAAAGAAAGGGATGGTTAACGTTACAGTCTTATTGACACTCATATTAAGATATATTCACTATTTTTAAGACTGGAGATATAAGAACTAGAGTTATAAAAATGAGAAGCAAAACTTAAATACATCTTATAAGTATTACCAAAAAGATAAGAACAAAAATGTTTTATTTACATGGAATAAGTTGATTTTATAATTTCTAATTTAAGTGCTTAATAGTTGTCTGATTATTTGTCTTTATAGTTTATTGTATTTTTAAAATTAAATATTGTTTAATTCTAGACAAGAGTCTCAACAAAATGGGAACTGTTTTTCTTATGTGATTTTGTCAATTAAAATAATTTTTATAATAAAATATAATTGTTAAAAAATTTTAGATTGCCGGGCGGTGGTGGTGCACGCCTTTAATCCCAGCACTTGGGAGGCAGAGGCAGGCGGATCTTTGTGAGTTCGAGGCCAGCCTGGTCTACAAAGTGAGTCCAGGACAGCCAAGGATACACAGAGAAACCCTGTCTCGAAAAACCAAAAAAAAAAAAAAAACAAACAAAAAAAAAATTTTAGATAAATGCTCCATGTAAAAAATAAAAATCAATCAAGTACTTCTAATAAACAGTTTACCAACACATATCAAAGTGTAAATTGTACACATATTTTTATCTAGAAAACTTATTTCTAGGGATATGTTGACACAAATATATATGTACTGGGGAATATCTATTACAGTATTATTAACAATGATGAATTAGAAAAACATCAAAATTAAATATAGAATTAATGAATTATGAAATTATTTGTAGATATTCCTATCATTATTAAAATATATTTAGTAATATAAAAGCAGAGAAGCCAATAATTTCAGTGTCATATATTTCACATTATAAATAATATAGATATTTATAAAAATATTACAAATATGATTAAAATAAATTAACTCACTTTGAGAAACTTTTATGCAATTGAAATTTTATCTGACAGATTAACTCATATAGTTTCATTGCCCAATCATTTTTGTCCTCTAAAATGACAAAAGGGAAGTTGATTTCTCTCAAAATAACACACACATAACCCAACCCAATAAATCACAAGTTTAATGTTACTTGTTTTCAGTAGACTTTGAAAAACTATACTACTGTCACATTCAACTAGAAATAAATTGACAACTTCTTACTAAATCCAAAGAAAGTAAATACTAGGCTCCTAAAAAATACAGGATTCACCTTACTAATGTGAATGAAAAATTCAAATACCTCTTCCACCTTCCTCCTTGAAGGTCTGTTAGCTTCATTCTGAGCATAAGAGAAACATCATTCTTTTGCATATACCACAGGCATTACTCTGATACTCATCAGATATCTGTAACACTTGCTGAAGCTACCCTTTAAATAAATCTGGTTCTGTGGTGCCTATTTCTGAAAAGAATGAAGTGTGAAAATCTTTTAAATGTCTTATTATTAAGAGAAAAGAATGCAAACTTCTGATCATTTAGGAAAATAAAATTGTGAAGCAATTTTGACTTAAAGAAATATCTATAAACATGAATTAAACTGCTATGGCAATTTGCTAGATCTTATAAAAGAGAAGAATGCTTTTCAAATGAGGCATATCATACAATTAGTGGACTCAATTCTTTATCATCTAATATCAATGCCTACAGCAAAATACAAATGAGACAAAAAGAGGTCAGCTTCGATAAGAAAGTTAAAGTATTGTTTCAGACCCCAACCCTCTTCATCTACATAAAGGAACACACACATCTTTTTCAATTTGTATGTTATGAACAGAATTAAGTATAAGAATTTATTTACTTGAACAATAGTTAATTCTATCTTGTAGCTGTGTTTGTGGCAAGGTGTATGTACGCCCTGGCTGTTAAACAAAGTAAAAATATGATTTTTCATTGTATTCTCTTAAAGCATACTTTCATAATCCATATTATTATTACTATGATATCTCTGTTGATAATTTTATTATGTGTAGTACTGTGTTAGATGTTGAAGAGAACTGAAGACTGATAACTATTTAACTAATTCACACGGACTAAGAAATTCAAAAGTAGCAGCTGAAGAGACAGCTCAGTGGTTAAGAGCACACGCTGCTCTTGCAGACAACCTTAGTTTAGTTCATAACACACACATCAGGTGGCTCACCACTCCGACTCCAAGAGAACCAAAGCCCTCCTCTAGCATACTTGGGCACCTGCATACCCAAACACATGCAAACACGCATACACATAATTAAAACTTAAATCTTTTTTTTTCATCTGAAAAACAAGATAAGACATGGCCATCCCTGTACTACAGATACACAAGATAGAATGACTAAACATCCTGCAGAAATGATGAAAGGTCAGAGGCTAGTGATTACTCCAGTTCCATTAATAAGAGACAAAAACATTCAGACCAGACTTTGAGCAAAAGCTGAACTCAAAAGATTATAGTTGATAAGGATGAAACAAATTCAGAGGGAAATTAATGGGAGGACTAGTGTACATAATTCCAGTTAACTCTGCTCATCCCATCCTCAGTCGTTTGCCCTAAGTTTGACCTACATTGAAAAGATAAACTTTGAAGAAGAAAATAAAAAGAAGAACTTTGGAAGATGGTCTATAAAATCAGATGAGAACCACATATTGGAGAATGTGAAAAGTCATAAGAGGTCTGCATAAAATGTACAGCCTTAGTACAGAAAGTTCTGGGATCATAATCCTCACAGTATGACTCTCAGAAGGTGTACAGAACAGACTTGAGTGAGAACAATATGGATAGAGCACATCAGTTAAGATAAAATCGTGGACAGGAGTGATATTGGTAGAATTCTGATGATAGACAAACACCAAGAATTTCTAAATGCAACCTGATGAAGTTGTCATTTCAGTGTTTTTATAACTTTGATACTTTATATTAGAATGACTTAATGCATGCTTTAAATATAAGCAAGAAGAATAAGTCCTCCAGGGAAAGGAGGACAAGAGAAAGAAGAAAGAGATAGAAAAAGACAAATTCATTCTTAAACATGAATGTTGTGGGCTGAGGAGACTCAAATGTGAGTACTTAAGAACAGAGAAGAGACCCATGTGATTGGATGAGTATGGTAGTGTTTTATACTCGTGTCCAGTAGCATTAGTAGAACTTCGTATTTATGGTGGATGGTTATGACTTGTCTGTGGGTATCTACATCATGTTAAGAAAGATTATATGAAACTTTTTTTTAGGATAGGCCTAAATATAGCTTTGGAAATTTCTGACCCTTTCCTACCATCTTTTTACATGGATAAATACATACTAATTGGTCTGATAAAAAGGTTTTCTGTTTCAAATATAAACTTAGCATAACATTTACATTTTACTTGTATAACATATATATGTAAAACATAAGTTTAATTGAATATATAAACAAAATTTTAAAGAAACAAACTTCAAAAATGTTGACATACTTAAAAAAATTAAAAGTGCCACAGTAAAATTAACTGTTTAAAATTAATGTACAAGTTGGGGGATGTGGTATATGACTATAATCACAGCATTCTGTTTGATGAAGGGCCTGGCCTTGATCAAATAGTAATTCTGAAACAATCTAGGCTACATAGTTATGTCCTATCTCAAAAAACAAACAAACAAAACAAAATGAAAAAGGTAGAAGCATTTGGTTAAAAATATCTTAAAATCCTTTTCGCCAAGATGGCGCTGAAAGTGAAGGAGGAGTCTGCTGCCTCTCCCAAAGCCGAACCCAAAGCGAAGGCATTGAAAGCTAAGCAGGCAGTGCTAAAAGACATCCACAGCCACAAAAAAGAAGAACCGTACATCCGGCAGCCCAAGACCCTGCGGCTCCAGAGGCAGCCCAAATACCCTCGAAAGAGTGCACCCAAGAAAACAAGCTTGACCACTATGCCATTATCAAATTCCCCTGAGCACTGAGTGAGCCATGAAGAAGAGAGAGTACAACAACACACTTGTGTTCGTTGTGGATGTCAAAGCCAACAAACATCAGATCAAACAGGCCGTGAAGAAACTCTTGACACTGATGTAGCCAAAGTCAATACCCTTATAAGGTCTGATGAGAGAAGGCGGAGTATGTTTAGTTGCCTCCTGATTGTGATGCTCTCTCTAGATGTTGCCAACAAGATTAGGATCGTCTAAACTGAGTTCAGCTGTCTAATTTTAAGCATACACCTTTTTAACCATTAAAAAATCCTGAAATAATTGAAAGCATGGTTAGAAAAATACTATAAGAAATTATGAAGTGTTTCAAAAACAGTTTTAAATTATTTTTTAAGTTTAAATACAAGAATCTATACTTTCTGCTAAATATAAGATTGACAATACAGATGCTTCTTTTCCCTAAAAAACACTTTAAAATAATATTAAAGCAATAAATAGTAAACAAATTCACAATAATGAGGATATCAATAAGAGGGTCTTAAGTTTTAAAAGTAATTCTTTTTACAAAAAAAAAAAGTTGATGAACAAAGACACATGACAAGCCAGTCTAGACAAGACTGTTGACCAAGACCTCAGTAGATACTCAGTTAGTTTGGCAAAATTAAGGTCCAGGGAGAATAAAACCTAGAGGTTTAAATAGCAACTGTTGAAATTTTGAAAAGCAAATTCCCAGATGAGAACACCCACAGTCTACTGAAAAGATATGTCTTGTGTCCAGATTAATAAATGAAAAAGAGACATAATAAGAAAAAACACTGTAAAAGTCCATGATACCAACCATAAAGTGTAAAGAAAGACTTGGGGTCAGTCAACAACATTGGAAAGAATTACCATGGGAGAGTGTCATCTATACAAGACAGCCAAGGAATGCCAAAAACATAGAACCCGCGCACATTGCAGGGACCATAGAAAGTAACAGTGTCTCTGGAAGTATGTACCTAGTTTCCTTAATATATGTGTATATAAATACAAAAAAAAATGTTGGATCAAATGTTTTAAATACATACATACATATATTCATCTCATACACATGATTACAGCCACAGCTTCATTAAATTTATTAATTGATTAAAACTAAACAACCAGTGTTCCTCAAAAAGTGGATAGTAAGATAATACAATCACGCTAATAGAACATTGCACTGCAAAAAGTAAAAAGACTATTCAGACAGAAAACAATATGAATTATCTTCAGAACCATGACAGTCTTACAGTTATATACTTACTATATGATACCATTTAACAAAATTTCTTGAAATGATGAAAAAATAAAAATGAAGAAATGTTGATGATTTTTAATGATGTAGATGGGTGTCTATAAAAGCTCAACTTGAAGGATATTTTTGAGGCAATGGGATAATTTTCTGCCTTGATTGCTATGGTAGTTAAATAAATATACATGCTGAATATTTTTTAATTGGAAAAACAGCTACACATACATCAGTATTAATTTTCTGGTTTGTTACTATATAAACTTGCATACAATGTGAATACTGGGGAAGACAGAAGGGTAAGGAAGTTCTTTTTGTTCTAAGATTCAATCTTGGTATGAATCTAGAGTCCTCTAAAAATAAATGTTTTTTAAAAAGACTAGGAATTTAGCTATTCAGTACTAGGGTGCTTGCCTAGCTTCTACACAGCTGAGGGTTTGATTGTACAGCCACAAAATGTAAATGAATAGTTATAAATCAAACACACTGTTAGGAAATAACAGAAAAATCAATGTATGTGAGAGAAACAAACAAAAAATCTGTATTTTTACAGAAATAAGTTACAAAGCATTGTACTAAGAATTTTGAACATAGTACATAAACAATAGGAAACTGGTGAATATATTGTTTAGTGATTGTTAAGGAATCCATATCATTATAATAGCATCTAAGGTAACAAATTATACACTGTCCTTTCCTGAGGAGCATATTGTCTAAAAACCAATTGATGGAAAATTAATGCATGTATGACATTTCTGAATTTCCTGTAGCCAGTCTATAAGTCAGGCCTAAGTACTACTAACCAGAAGATTAAAAGGCCTAATAGTCAAAGGATGATAGATTCAGTAGGAGACTTGCTACTGTCTGATTCCCGGCAGTGCACTTATTTGATGACTTCCTGCCTTCTCCATAATGCTGAAAAGCGAGTTCCTTCAGCAATAATCCACAAATTAAGAGAAATCCATTTAGCCTGTCAGAAAGTTACATGATTGAGTATCCCTATGCAGCTTGCCAGGTATTTAATCAGTACTTTACAACATTGTGAATAGTTCTTATTGCTTTCACTATTCTAAAAAAATGAATTTTTATAGAGGATAAAAATGAGAATTCAAAATTATTGTACAAAGGGACATAGCTGTTTGTGAACAAAATGTGAAAATAATCTTATGTGTTTGGGGAAAAGGGCAATTGGCTTGAAAGAATTTTTGGGACCATTCATTTTGCATTAGGGTTAGCTAATAAATAGGATAGGATAAATTAGCCATCTGGGAAATAGGAACTTGGTTGCAATAATATAAAATAAGCTATAATTTATGTCATGGCTTATATATTTTGTTCTAATATTATATACTGAGGGAATTGGGGTCTTTATCATAAAACATAGTAAAACAGCCCATATACAGTGCTGTAAGTATATTGGGATCTAATATTGAGTGTGTGTGTGTGTGTGTGTGTGTGTGTGTGTGTGTGTGTGTCTGTGTGCATTTAAATATTCATCTGTTCCTTTAATGTTAGGGACAGATGCCTTCACATATAAAGAAAATGTAATCAACTTCTACCATTTATTATTAAATATATTATTGATAGTTTACAGAGAATTGTTCTTTTCAATTTATTATAATTTCACTGCAAAAAGTTGAACCACAAGAAAATTAACAAAATAATTTGGGAAAGGATGTACATGGTCTAACTACAGGCTTCTTTTAATATTATATTATTTAGCTTTCTGATTATTTCCCATGACTATTTCCTTGCTTTGCATATTTTTGCATTGAATAATAAGCTCTTACTAGTGAGTTTAAAGAAAGGGAAAGTTACCTCAAGAGAAGAGTTAAACAGATGCTGCATATATAAAGTGACAATGTAGATATTTTAAATGTGGATGGGAGGGCATCAATTAAGTACCTGAGTGTGTGTGTGTGTGTGTGTGTGTGTGTGTGTGTGTGTGTGTGTACTCAGAATATTCAACAGCAGTAAGGAAAATTTCAAATTTAAGAGTCCAATTAATAACAGATATTATGAGACTTTGAGATTACAAAATGAAGTTAAAAGTTTTTAAGTCTCCACCTAAAGTGAAGTTAGATTGTTGTTTGGTGGTCTTAACTTTACTAATTTCCATCACTCTGGGAATTAATTTTAATTAATTTTTTATGTTTGAGTCTATTAAGATGCAAATGTCATTTAACATTTTAAACAAGACAATGTTTTTACTTACATCACAATTATTGTCTCTTTTCTGAGGCAGATGTTTCTTTAATGGCAGTACTTGGTATTATAAGCAGATAATAGGAACATAGAACATATTACCTTGAGGTATGACTAGAAAGTAATGTGATCTTCCATCAACCTTACTAGGAATTATATATTAAAATTAGCATTGCATTTCTAAGCTACCAATCTGAGAGATACACTTCAGCACTATTGCTGTTGCTGAAGACATTTCAAATGCTTTAGAACTATTCCCTCAAACATTTGTGAGCCTAACCTGACTCTGCCTTATTTTACAAATTTCACTCATAGCAATCACTTCAGGCAGATCAGAAACAGGAAAATATCATTAGCCTTTTTCCTCTCTTTTGTTTATAAAACAGAAAATTAAATTGCAAGTATTTACTCTAAAAGCAAACTACTTCTGTAGTACTATCATAAATCTCTAAAGATATTTATGAAAACAATCATTCATTCCCCTGGTGACTTAAACGAAGCATAACACAAAGTCATAACCACTGCCAAGGTGCTGGCCAATCCCTCAACTTTGTTCAGCTGCCTCTTTTGTTTTCCTAATGGTCACCTTGCCAATTCCCCAAATGTTTAGTTGATTCTATGTAATTTATCTTTGTCTTCTGACCTCTATATGATCCCCTGAATCTATGAGTCCCAATCTTAAACAAAATTCCACCAACTCTGTGATTTTTGTCATTCATTTACATTGTGCTAATCTTCTCAGTTTATTATTCTGTTTATTCCTAAAACCTCAACATTACTGCACTAAATGAATACTCTGGTCATTACTGAATGTGTTCAACAGTTACTAGGCTGTATAGATATCTACTTTTAAAGGTATGTCCATGGTTTTCTACTACTCTATGTTATCTGTCCCATTCCCTTTGTTAGACTAAATCTAACTGGTTCTACAACAAGCTACTATCCTTGATTTAGTACACTATACCTAATTGGTGCTACTGCCAGCTTCATTCTGCTATTAACTTCCATGATTTAACCTTGCTCCACCCATACCATAGTCTATGCAAACATTAAGAAAGTTACTTACACTCTGAGAATCTTGATTTTCTAATATATATAATGAACATTGAATTGTTGTCTGATTCATAGAATAATTATCAAGCAAATAATGGTTAGAAAGTTTCTAACACATATATGCACAAAATTCTTTAACTCTTTTTTTTTACTTTATTTTTTATTTCTTCAAGTTACATCTCAATCACAATCCTCTCCCTACTCCCCCCTCCAGTCCCACCCTCCCACCCTCTTCTGCCTCAACCCACCCATCCCCTTCCTTTTTTTTTAAGTTTAAGGTATATCTTTTTCCCCCCAACAGCTCTCCCTTTCAGTCCAACAAATGGCTCTTTCTCTTATAATAATAAATACAATACAGAACAACAGAGGTAAATAGGCCACAGTTATGAGGGTTATATGGCTTAGCGTACATTCCCAATGTCTAGTCCATATGTATTTGGCACCTGACTTTAACATTCTACTATCTAACCATCTCCATGAGTTTAAAGTTCTATATCTAACTCAACTTTCATACTAACTTGCAACACAATTTTAAAAACATCTTCTTAGATCCATACACTCTCTTGATTCCTAAACAACTCAAAATTATGAGACTCCAGCTATTAATTAGTATAAAACGAACATTATTTTAGCTATTGTTATTCCCCTCCCCAAATCACTCATAGTATTCTCACCTGAATGCAAGTTAGCTAGCTCAGAAATAGCTTAAATATTAAGGACATAGTTTTCCAACAGATACATCAAGTTGAACTATACTCCACAAGCCATAATTAATTTTTATTAACTCTTTTCTCCTGCAAAAAAATGAAGAACAGGTGCATTGCCCGAGTGATACAGACTACAAATTCTTACTGCTTAGGGCCAAGAGGCATAGAGGTGCAAAGGGGACCACCTAGAAGAAGCCACCTGGGGAAACCACAACCACAGACCTGACCCTTGGATCATACACACAAGCAGCAGGAGATCTGCAGCTCTAGCCTAAAATCTGTGGTCCTCTGAGCCCCACTGACATCACTAGGAGGACCTGCTAGATCCAAAGACCTTGAAGGCTGGAATAACTCATCCCATCCAATTCCCGACCTGAGTCGTCAATTGGGACACAACAGGAAGGGGTGAACTTCGGGGGTGGGGGAGTCCACCGAGACCCAGCCCCCATCTCAAGACCCCACCTAGCTTGTGTTAAGCTACAGACCACCAAGATTATACGGACACTATACCAAAGCTCCTTCCTTGACACCAGGTCCACAAGACATCAGGAACAAGCACCTAAGGACAACCAATTGGCTAAAGGTCAGCGAAAGAACAAACTTGACAAAAATCAGGGAAATATGACTCCAACAAAATTCAGCAAGATTAACACAGCAAGCCCTGAACATCCCACCACAGCTGAAACATGATGACAAATCTATACTTAGGAAAATGATGGAGTCCTTACAGGAAGAAATTAAATCCCTGAAAGAATTTAAAGAATCTTCAATTTTACAAATGAAAGTAATGGAGAACACAACTGGAGACCTCCAAGCCAACACAGCCCAGGTTGAATGGGAAAGAGACAAGAAAATGAAAGATTTGAAAGATTTCAAGACAAAGATAAGCAAATTGGAGCAGGAATCCATAAAACGAGAAAATTGTTCAAGACTTGAAATTATAAGTGGAAGCAATAAAGAAAACACAAGCAGAGACAATCCTAGAGGTGGGAGGTCAAGGGAGGAGAACAGGAACTACAGACATGAGTATCAAAAATAGGATACAAGAGCTGGAAGACAGAATCTTAGGCATGGAAGATTCGATTGAATAAATCAGTACAACAACCAAAGAAAATGAGAAATATAAAAAAGTTACCACCCACGACATCCTAGAAATCAAGGACTCAATGAAAAGACAGAACCTAAGAATGACAGGCATAGAGAAAAGAGAAGACTCCTGACTCCCAGGTCCAGGAAACATCTTCAATAAAATCATAGATGAAAACTGTCCAAACCTAAAGAAAGAGATGCTGGCAATATTCCAAGAGGCATACAGAACACCAAACAGATTAGACCACACCAGAAACTCCTCTTGCCACATAATAATTGAAACTCCAAATGTACAGGACAAAGAAAGAATATTAAAAGCTGTAAGAGAAAAAGGACAAGTAAAGTAAAATGGCAGACCCATCAGAATTACACCTGACTTCTCCTCAGAAACTTTAAAAGCCAGAAGGACCTGGGCAGATATCCTAAAAGCCCTAAGAGAACACAGGTGCCAAGCCAGACTACTATACCCAGAAAAACTATCAACATAGATGGAAAAAACAAGATATTCCATGACAAAATCAAATTTAAACAGTATCTACCCACGAATCCAGCCCTACACAAGACCCTAGAAGGAAAATTCCAACCCAGAGAAGATAACTATACCCAAGAAAACAGAAGAAGCAAAAAACTCCACTGCAGCTAAACCAAAAGAAACACACCACCACCACCTACATCAAACTAACAGGAAGTAACAACCTTTGGTCATTAATATCGATCAACTACAATGTACTCAACTCTCCAATAAAAAGACACAGGCTTACAGAATGGATCCATAAACAAGACCCATCATTTTGCTGCATACAAGAAATGCATCTCACTAACAAAGATAGATGCTACCTCAGACTAAAGGGCTGGGAAAATGTTTTCCAAGCAAATGGGCCCAGGAAGCAAGCTGGAGTAGCCATCTTAATATCAAATAAAATAAACTTTCAACTGAAGTTAACCAAAAAAGATAGGGAAGGGCATTACATACTCGTTAAAGGAAATATTCATCAAAATGGCATCTCAATACTGATTATCTATGCCCCAAATACAAGGGCACCCACATTTATAAAAGAAACTCTTCTAAAGCTTAAATCACACATTGATCCCCACACATTGGTAGTAGGAGACTTCAACACCCCACTCACAACAATGGACAGGTGATCGAGACAGAAACCAAACAGAGAAATTATGAGTCTAACAGAGGTCATGACCAAATGGACATAACAGATATCTACAGAATATTTCACCTAAACACGAAAGAATACACCTTCTTTTCACTACCACATGGAACCTTCTCCAAAATCGACTATATAGTGGGACACAAAGCAAGCCTCAACAGATACAAGAAAATTGATATAACCCCATCTATCTTATCAGACTACCATGGAATAAAGCTAGACTTCAACAACAACAGAACAAACATAAAGCTTACACACTCATGGATACTGAACAACTCTCTACTGGATGACTACTGGGTCAAGGAAGAAGGAAATCAAAACCTCTTAAAATACAATGACAATGAAGGCACAACATACTTAAACCTAAGGGACACAATGAAAGCAGTGCTACCAGGAAAAGCACATAGTGCTTTCAAAAAGAAAATTGTGACAGCTCATGTTCACAAATTAACAGCAGAACTGGAAGATCTGGAAATTAAAGAGGCAAGCACTCCCAAGAGGAGCAGAAGGCAGGAAATCATCAAACTTAGGGCTGAAATTAACAACTTAGAAACAAAAAGAACAATACAAAGAATCAAAAAAACTAAGAGTTGGTTCTTTGAGAAAATCAACAAAATAGACAAACCTTTAGCCAAATTAACTAAAAAGCAGATGGAAAAAAACCCAAATCAACAAAATCAGAAATGAAAAGGGAGAAATAACAACAGACATTGAGGAAAACCAGAGAATTTTTAGGTCCTACTTTAAAAACCTGTACTTCACCAAATTTGAACACCTAAGTGAAATGGACAACTTTCTTGATAGATTCCAACTACCAAAGTTAAATCAAGATCAGGCTAACAGATTAAACAGTCCTATAACCACTAAGGAAATAGAAACAGTCATTAATATTCTTCCAACCAAAAAAAACAGCCCATGACCAGATGGTTTCAGCAGAGAATTCTACAAGACTTTCAAAGAAGGCCTAATACCACTGTGCTTCAAACTGATCCACAAAACAGAATCAGAAGGAACACTGCCAAACTCATTCTATGAGGCCACAGTCACCCTGATTCCTAAACTACACAAAGACCCAACAAAGAAAGAGAACTTCAGACAAATTTCCTTCATGAGCATAGACAGAAATATACTTAATATAATGCTGGCAATCCGAATCCAAGAACACATCAAAAGTATTGTACACCATGCTCAAGTAGACTTCATCCCAGGAATGCAAGGATGGTTCAACATATGAAAATCCATCAATGTAATTCACCATATAAAAAAGGAGAAAGAAAAAAACCACATGATCATCTCATTAGATGCTGAAAAATCATTTTACAAAATCTAACATCTCTTCATGCTAAAAGTCCTGGAGAGAATGGTCATACAAGGACCATACCTAGGAATAATAAAGGTGATATATGGCAAGCCAGAAGTCAACATCCAATTAAATGGAGAGAAACTTAAAGCATTTCCTCGAAACTCAGGGACAAGGCAAGGATGTCCACTTTCACCATATGTCTTCAACATAGTACTAGAAGTACTTGTTAGAGCAATAAGACAACTAAAAGAATTCAAGGGGATACAAATTGGAAAAAAAAGTCAAATTATCCCTATTTGCAGATGATATGAAAGTATACATAAGTGACCCCAAAAATTCCACTAGAGAATTGCTACAACTGATAAATGCCTTCAGCAAGGTGGCTGGATACAAAATTAATTCAAAAAAATCAGAAGCCCTTCTTTATTCAAAAGATAAATGGACTGAAAAACAAATTAGGGAAGCAACATCCTTCACAATAGCCACAAACAATATAAAATACCTTGGGGTAACTTTAGCCAAGCAAGTGAAAGACCTGTGTGATAAAAACTTCAAGTTCTTAAAGAAAGAAATTGAAGAGGACATGAGAAGATGGAAAGATCTTCCATGCCCATGGATAGGTAGGATCAACATATTAAAAATGACCATCCCTCCAAAAGCAATATACAGATTCAATGCAATTCCTATCAAAATACCAACACAATTATTTATAGGCCTAGAAAAAGCAAGTCTTAACTTCATAGGGAATAACAAGAAACCCAGAATAGCTTAATCAATCCTATACAGTAAAAACAAACAAACAAAAAAAAAAAAACCATCTGGAGGTATCACCATCCCAGATTTGAAGCTATACTACAGAGCAATAGTAATAAAAACAGCATGGTACTGTTATAGAAACAGGCCAGTTGATCAATGAAATCGAATTGAAGACCTACAAATGAACCCATATACCTATGGTTGCTTAATTTTTGACAAAGAATCCAAAACCCTACAATGGAAAAAGGACAGCATCTTCAACAAATGGTGCTGGTCTCACTGGATGTTAACATGTAAAAGAATGAAATTACAACCACACTTATCTACTTGCTCAAAACTTAAGTCCAAATGAATCAAAGACCTTAACATAAAGCCCAACACAATAAATCTAATAGAAGAGAAAGTGGGGAAAAGCCTTGAAATCACTGGCACAGGTGATAACTTCCTGAACAGAACACCAATAGCTCAGTTTTAAGACCAACACTCATTATATAGGACCTCATGAAACTGAGAAGCTTCTGTAAGGCAAAGGACACTGTTATTCAAACAAAAGGGCAATCTACAAATTGGGAAAACATCTTTACCAACACCACTTCCAACAAAGGGCTAATATTCATAACTTATAAAGAACTCAAGAAATTAAACACAAAGAAACCAAATAGTCCAATCTAAAAAAAAAAAAATGGGAAACAGGGCTAAACTGAGAATTCACGAAGGAGGAATCTCTAATGGAAGTGAGACACTTGAAGAAATGTTCAACATCCTTAATAATCAGAGAAATGCAACTCAAGACAACTCTGAGATTCCATCACACACCTGTCAGAATGGCTAAGATCAAAAACTCAAATGACAGCACGTGCTGGTGAGGTTGTGGAGAAAAGGAACACTCCTCCATTGCTGGTGGTAGTACAAACTTGTACAACCACTATGGAAATCAGTCTGGTGATATCTTAGAAATCTTGGAATAGCCCTAACTCAAGATCCAGCCATACCACTTCTGGGTATCCACCCAAACGATTCCTCACCAAACCACAAGTTCATATCCTCATCTATGTTCATAACAGCCTTATTTGTTATAGCTAGAAACTGGAAACAAACCATATTTCCCTCAACTTATGAATGGATAAAAAAATTGTGGTACATTTACACAATGGAATACTACTCAGCTATCAGGAACAAGGAAATCATGCAATTTGAAGCCAAATTGATGGAACTAGTAAAGCTCATCCTGAGTAAGCTAACCCAGACTCAGAATGATGCACATGGCATCTACTCACTTATAATTGGATTTTAGCCATATAGTACATGATAACTATCCTACAACCAACACATCAAAAGGATCAGGAACATAGAATTTATTACCTATTAATGGGGCAATTTTCTCTAGGGGTGCTACCATGTAGCCCCCCAGTGCAAGAGGAAGCTCTTAGCTCTTAGACTGTTGAACTAAGAGGGGCTGATATGTAGGGACATCCACATTAGAGGAATGGGATGGGCAGGAGAGGGAGGAGATGGTGGGTTGGTGGAACCGGGAGGGGTGGAAAAAGGATTCTATGATGGAGATGTAACTTGAAGTAATAAATAAACATTTTAAAAAAGAGGAACAAAAGAAGAGATGTATATGTTTAATAGGGAGTTTGTTTATTTAAAAATATTCATTTAAAAATATTTTTTGCCTCTGAGAAAGTGCTACAACATCTGGTTGGAAAATTATTTTAGCATTCATAAACATTCTATATGTCAGTATATGCCTTTCTATATGTTTATATCCCCGAACATTATTGGCTTTTACCACAATCATGAGAGCCACATTTTCTCAGGCTACAGGGAGTAAAATTCATTCCTTTGACCCCTCCTCTTGTCTTGGACTCACTAATGTTTCTTTCCTATCCCTCAGGCCTGCCTATCCCTGTTTTTACCCTTGGGAAACTACACTAGACTTTTTTATTTTTACCTTTTTGTTCAAATTTCAAGAAGAAATAACTGTGTTGCTTAATAAATTAGGAACATCAATGGAGTTCAGTTCTCCAAACCTTGCTGCTTGAAAGCAGAAACATGGGCTGCAGGAGGGCAATTAGTCCTGTTAGTCCATAAAACAGAACATAAAACCCTGATTCTGTTGCTTCCTTCTGAATCTTAAATTACTTAACTGATAAATAAAACTCTACACTTACAGATGGTGTTCACTTACACGTGCTGTAACTCTCATATTCCTCATATTCATTCCACATATATCTTAAGCATGTTAATTCTCAGAATTACCAATTTCAAGCTCATCATATGAAATCTGGCATCCCAAGGCACTTAGAGAGCTAAACACTCTAAGAACTTGTACAATACATTTCCTTTCTCCTACAGAAACTTTCAGTAATTTCAAGGTGGTAAATGTTTTCCAAAATCTCCTTTACTCTATCCTCTCAACAATGATCCATGAAAGTTAAATTTGTGGAAATGAAATAAAGTACAAAATACATAAATAGTAACCTCAAAACATACTGACTTGGTATATATCTCATTACTCTCCTATCAGAACCCTGTGAGATAGACATTACTTAGTTTCACCAAAATAAGGCTCAAAGAGATCAAGATTACTGTGCTGAACTTTGACAAGTCACATTTATCTATGAAGTTGCTATTTTATACTCAAAATTTATACTTATGTTGTTATATGCCTGTCTTTTAAAAACTTTGAGGAGTGGATTTCCCAGGACATATTAGATACATCTTGCTGCTGTAAGAACAGACCACACACTTCATGGCATAAAACAACTCATATTTACTCACTTCAAGTTCCAGAAATCATAGATTCAAAGTTTCATAAATCATGGAGTAAAATCAAAGTGTTGATATGGTAGACTCCTTGATGCTCCGAGGAGAGCATGCTTTCCTAACCTTTTGTTCAAGCTTAGATGCCATTTGAATTCCTCAGCTCTTGGCCACTTCTCATACTGCCTGAATCTCATGTAACACCCATATACTCACTCACCCTTCTATTGACTCAAATCCTCATACCATTCCTCTGAAGTGACCCCAGATAACTACACTGGATCCTTTTGCCATGTAAAGTAACAGATTCATATTGTCTAGGTTGTAGGATGTCGACACCTTTGGAAAGATTGTATTAAACCCTCCAAACTGAGGGATAGTTCTGAACCTGAAGGGGAAACTATTGAACTAAAAACTAGTGATGGCTGGATGCCAAATAGTGTCTCTATGGACCATTGCTTGTTAGATATACTGAAAATTACATAGAAGCATTTATCCCCCAAAAAAGTTCATTTTTTTCTTCTGCCCATTTCAGTAGAGAACTTCATTTTGATAATTACATTTACATTTTTTCCTCGCTAATGAGCAAAAGCTTTTTAAAGGGAACAGAAAGTCATAATTAAGTAAATAGTGATTATGATTTGTAGGATTTATGAGAAAAGAAATAATTTCATTGAACTCAAAGCATAAATTTCAATTTTGCCTTGGAGCTTCAATGAAAAATAAGCTAACTTCTGCATTCTATTTCTCAAATAGTTTGACTGACTTTACAAAGAAGACATCTAAATTTTAAATTTCTTTTCTAATATAATATATATTGAAAATAACTTCAAACATACATTATAAACTTAGTGTTATATTGTCCCCAATCAGCAAAACCAAAAGTCAAAACATGTTTAATTATTCAGTTTTTGCATATCATAAAAACATAACTTAATGGTGCTTTCACAAAATGAGTTGGGTTAATTGATGATTTCACTGCTTAATGATACCCTAATTGGTTAGGTCATCACTTCTATTTCCATTAGTCTCAGTACTCCAGGGGGTTTCAAATACTAGGCATTTTTGTAGAGCAACTAAAGACGATGTTTCAACTCCAACTTACAAGGAGCCCTATTTTTACCACTGTTACCGTTGCTATATTGTGATCAAAGCTTGACAAAACATAGGGCTATCAAACATCATTTACTACAACACCAGCATATGGACTTCATTTTGATAAACATATTGGCCTTCTTATTTTAAGCATCAGTGTTAGATTCATAGTTCAAAATTAGAGAAAAGTGTGGTATTAAGCCATGAGCAGCTGAGCACATGGCAGGTAACCATATAATGAATTTGCCAGAACATTTTTGTATATCAGTAAAAAAAATTTAAACATAAGTGGTTGTGTAAGTATGCAGAAAGGTAAAACTTGTCTCACAAAATCAAAGAATAAATGAAAATGAATGCTCTTTAGACATAATACAGGCCTAAAGGTAATTATTAAGCACATGTTATAATAATATAATATTGAATTTCTTGAGAATACTAGTTGTCATAGCAATGAATGCATATGAAATTTAGCAAGTAAACTAGGAGAATTATTATTTTAATAGAATATGCCTGACTCAGAGAAATGTCACATCTATTCAAAGAATTATTTGTTCTTTAGAAGTTAAAATGTTTTGACTAGAGAAATTTTAAGAGAATTATAAAAACTGAGACTAGCATGACTTAAAAAAAATGCCAACTTGTAACCCAGGGACAGGTATTTGAATACTAATTGTAATGTTGCTGCTATCCTGTTACCTTCAGCTTGAAGATCAGTCAGAAGGAGAAACTGCATCGTCTGTGACAGGCAGACAGTGGGACACAAAATGCCAGTGAAGTGAGTTGCTGTTTAAAGCTCATTTTATCTCAGAAGATGTATAAATGAAACATTTGAGTCTTCAGTAGTCTGTGTGACTTGCTACCTTCATTTATGAAAAAAATGTGCATTGTTATCTTTCATCCTATTTTCCCTTTCTCTATTGATATTTTCTATTATTTCTAAAATATGTCAACAATATATGACTTCCTTTTGCTCTAAATTCTGTTTGCTAAAGAACAATAAACACAAAGTTGACCATGGTTTTCAAATAGTGAGTTAGAGATACAACATATATGATCTTTATAAAAATTATTCATTATCACAGTACTTATTAAGAAACTTTTACATGGATATTAAGTCCTGGGTAAGGAAGCAGCTGTCACTTCCTCAGGCACATGAACTCCTTGCTTGAGTTTTTCATTCTCCAGCACACTGCTAATTGAGTGTGAACAGCTAAGTTGTTGGATTCCACATTTTTTAATGCAATACAACTGGTTCTAGCTGGCAAAATTAGCAAGATAACTGGTAGCTTTCACGCAGTTCCCATCTGGTCTGGCTCTTCTCTGGACATATAATATGGGTAATGCCGGCCTTGATGGCACTTGCTTAATGAAGAAAACAGACAGGAAATCAGCCAAAACCCCATGAAATACTAAGTGCAATTTTGGCTCCAGATACACAGAGAATTTTCTGGCAAATCATACACACATGGAAAGTTACTCTGATTATGCACCAGAATTTTACAAAGTTCTCTCTCTTTCTCTCTCTCTCTCTCTCTCTCTCTCTCTCTCTCTCTCTCTCTCTC
>CAJQZJ010004752.1:7322306-7340008 GCA_907164525.1 Lophiomys imhausi
TCTCTCTCTCTCTCTCTCTCTCTCTCTCTCTCTCTCTCTCTCTCTCACGCACACACGTGTAAAGGAAAAGGGCCACATATACCTCCATTCAGATTATAATTAAAACACAAATAAAATGAAAAGCAGAAAAATAATAATGAGGGAATGGCATATTGGTCATTTATGTCAGGTACACAAGTTAAAAACAATCAATGAAGCCTATACACTTTTAAATCAGTTGTCATTTTCTTATTCTCTAATTTTAATGGATTTTATTGGTATTTTTATAGGTACATTTTATAAAACATATGATTGTATTTCCATGTTCATTTAATGTAAGAAATTTTCTACATTCATTTTATACTTTAAAACCTTTAAGAATGTATTGCATAAACTTTCTATTTAGTAATTAGTTGCCATAATTTAACTATTATATAAGGCATCTGGGTGAATTGCTGACATTCTTTTGCAGGAAAACCACTACATGTGTTCCAAAATGAGCACATGTGTGTTTATTTATGCATTTGGGGAAGAAGTTTGAAAACAGTTAGGGTCTTAAGCAGACCTGTGTTTAAATAGTAAGCCTACCCATTACTATCTGTGTGATAATGTACAAGTCACTAGCACTTGTACATTATCGTGTGATAATGTACAAGTCACTGGTACTGGAGAATTCAATATATTATTATTGCCAAGGTTAATGGATTAAAGATATACAACATGCTTAACACAATGCAGAGTAAATTATAAACATTAAAAGCAAGGTTGCATACTTTAGTGTTCTAATAAATACTTTTTATTTATTAGAACCAATAATAAATAGCTTTTACTTCATTTATCAATATCAAAACTTGTCCTTCCAAAGAATGCAAACACATAGGAAACCCAAATTTAAAAATTTTTAATAGTAGGAAAGATTATTCCTTAAAATAGTTACACTGTACCTAATTTCTGAAAAGGAGCCACTCCACTTCTTCCAGCTCTAACAGTATAATAAATATTAAAAACTGAATCTTATAAGTGAGGAGCAGGTCAGAAAAGTGAGCATTCCGGATATCTTCACAAGCCACAGGGTATCCCTTCTGAGAGCTGAAAAGCAGCTTACCCATTTAGGGCAAAGTCAACATTTCTTGACCTGAATTTAGAGCAGAATACTCTAGCAACTCTAATTGTAGGATGACTAAAATTCTATGTGTAAATCTACATAATACAGAACACTTAAGTAAATCTCTGTAATTCAAAACATAGTTCATCCTTTTGTTCTTAGTTCCACACTAGGTTCCAGACTTTTTCTTTCTGTTTCACTATTTTTACACAATGATGCGAACAAATAAGAACGGTTTACTGACACACCCCTATGCTCAGACTATTTTACTTCCAAAAGGGTCGTTCGTCATGGGATGGATGTTTGTTACCTCTGCCTTAACCTTAAATCCTGACTCAACCTAAAGGCTGTGTTCCCTTTGCCCTTCAGGAGTGACAGTAAGGTCCTGCTGCTCTATGGTTTTCTAAGCATGATATCACACCCTGTCTCTGCTTCCTTTGCCCATAGCAATGTAAGATGTTCAACCTGAACAACTTATCTACACTTTTTAATAAGCTTTTTTATTGTATTCTCCTAGCATCCTGAAAGCCACATCTTTTCATCGGTGCTCTTATCTATCTATCTATCTATCTATCTATCTATCTATCTATCTATCTATTTTTAAAAATTTATTTATTGTTTATTTATTTATTGTTGTCTAGATTTTTTCATTAATTTCTTGGCCTAGCCACACTCTTCTGGGTGCTAGAAAATAATTACTTTTACTTGTTATAAAGAGCCTACATATGAATGAAGAACTAGACTTTTATACTAGAATGGATTTGCTATCTGTGTGATTTACCTGATGGCCACTTCTCATTCAGAAGACTGCCATGTATGGCTAGACTCCTTTCTGCCCTATGCATTGGTATATACTCCACAGTTACTGATTCTTGTATAATTTAAATATTACATCAACCACCACATTTAATTCTTTAAAAGGCTATTTTTTTATACAAGTACAACTTAGGTGACCTCTATGATAATTTTAGAATTCTGACAAAACTTATTATGAGAGTCATGTAATACAACATAATCTTAGTGAGGTAACAGGTTGCAAATGCACAAAAAGCACTTCGGTGAGAAATTAAATCTAGGATTAAAACTAATACTAATTCATGAACAATGAAAACTAAACAATGCAAATCTTCTTAATATGCCCATTTTGATGAGACAACTTGTCTCTTCAAATTTTAGTATGTCAAAAGAAACATGGGAGTCTGGATCCAATCACTTGGAAGGAAATTTGAGGTAGGAAATGTCACTAAGAGAAGTGAGCAAAATGAATTCCCAGTAGACTCTCCTCAATCCTCTTATTATATGAAAATACAACTAATATTAAAACAGTGGGGAAACACAGTCAACCTTTTAAAAAGCATATAGCAGCTACAGTGAATTACAAACAATAGATCATAAAGGCATAATATTCACATCACAAAATCATATTTAGGATTATCAATATGCAAAGAAACATTTTATAAGGATAGCTGTATAAGAGACTGTCTCTATCTTGTCAATTGCTTTAATATAAGATTTAGTTAGCTCACCCCTTTCTCTTTTATACAATACAACTACATAATCGAACTTTTGGCCAAGAGTGGATAGCAGTTTGTTTCATCAAGATCTTTATCTGTTAAGAGAAATAGTACACGCTATATTTGTATCTCACAAAGTTTATTTCTTAAAGCTAATTTATTATTTTACATAATATGCACTAAAACATGCTTTCTTCAGAAAACTTCTGTCTATAAATTTTTTACTGCTTTGCAAAAAAATTATCACATTCAACAGATCCCTACATTTAAATAAATCAGTCCAGAACTACTCTACCAGCCTAAGAAGAAAGAAAATCTGATCCAGAATAGGGTAAACACAACAAAACACTAAAATTAAAATCAAATTAGAAATCCTTAAAGCCTTTGTACACTTTTTAAATATTCATAATTATGAAACAGGTAAATTTTGTGTGCTATGAAAAGTTAAAATTTTATTCATTCATTTTGATTGCTATCAGAAGAATTTTTCAATAGAACAAAGTGGCACATGATTAGCAATATATTTCAAAAATTATAATAGCTTCACAATTATTAACACTATTGGCTAGATTGATAAATAATTTCCTAATATCAAATTGTATTTCACATTATGTTGCTATGACTATCCACATTGGAGAAAACACTATGTGATTTTTGTTGACACTTTCCTGTTTCATCAATGGCTCATTTTAATGATGTAATTCAAAAATACCTTCAGATCAAGTATTACTATAAGTTATGAAAGAAAAAGATCACAATGCTATTGTCAAGGGTAGATGCTGTTTCTACAGGTCTCCAACTACAGAAGCACTGGCATGGTCTGAAAATATGGACTCACTCTTAGCTAACCAAGGTAAGATTCAAGCACTAGTGCATTTTTTTTCTTTAAACATTTATTTATTAATTCAAGTTATGTCTCCATTATAGCCCCTTCCCTCCACCCCGTTCTGGTTCCACCCTACAACCCTCTACCCCTTCTCCCACCTATCTATTCCTCTGGTGTGGGGTGCCTCCAAGTTTCAGCCCCCCTCAGTTCATTAGTCACATGAGGGCTAAGAGCTTCCTCTTGCTCACAGGGCATCTAGTGAATTTTAAGGATAATAATTAATTATAATTCATTAAACCTTGAAAATGATAAATAATTCTTGCAGTATGATATTGATCAGCATAAAAATGTAACCACAGTCCAAATAGATTTAGTTTGAGTCTAAATTAAGTTTGTCAAAAGTTCAAAAATGAATACAAGAGAAAATTGATTATAAATTATAATCAATCAAGAAGAAATCCATTTCCTTAGCCTAGAATTTGATGTACTTGATCACTGCTTGACATTGATATAAACTGAAAGAAACATACAAATTATCAACAACAAGAAATGTAAATTAACCACTTCTTTTTCAATAGCAATACCTAAAATAGAATGCTATAAGTGAATTTCAACTAAATTGTCTTTATTTTGAGTGAATATAAAAATATTTCATTTCTTATTAATGATTATGTGTTTATATATAAGGCCATGGATCAAAATAGCAATTGTATCCAGTTATATATAAAATATTTTTATATTGACATAAAAAATTTAGAAAGGAAATAGTCACAAAGTTTTCTATAATTTCTATTTGTTTTATGAACAATCTGCTCCACAGTACAACATCATCCACAGAAAAGGTAGAATTAAATATGAGATAGAACATAATTATAGTATTCATTGTACTTTCCAAATGACATTTCTTCTTTAAATTAGTGAGGTATGAGTAAAGCTTAAAACAATAAATCTGGGAACATTCTACACTGCTGTTTGTCCATCCTTAAGGTTAGACTACATTAAACACAGTAAGATACTCTGAATATGTGATCTTTATTGACTAAGTCCTAAAGCAGTATGTGAAACAATCTACCTACCACCTCATGTACAACTAAAGACATTCATTTAAAATGTCGTGGATATGAAAGTTAGAATGGGAAGCTCCTTGCGCCCTTCAGTGTAGAACCAAGGGAACAAGTCAAGCTTAGTATCTCTTAGAATCTCTCTACTTGTCGTGTGTGTGGTTCCTCCATTGCAAAGAAAACAATTTCTATATAACAGCCACACAGAACAGAACTGAGGTTGACCTTGAGAAGGAGACCATTGCACTCATATACATGCTTTCTTGGCATTTATATAATACTCACATAAGAGACCAAAGCCATAGATTCATTGAAATAGCTAGTTGATATGGCTTTTGTGAAGCAAGGTAAATAATTGTGGTATATTTTATTTTATTGTAAATACCTAATAGGCTAGCAAACTACTTAAATATATTTACAAACCACCTCTGTGTAGACTTGGCTCTCCTCGGAGCTTACAATTCCTACTGCCTACAAACTCCACTTAATGTCCTCTGTGACTTCTTAACAGATGAAGGTATTCCATTATGTACATTGCCCTCAAGAATGGGTTTTATTGCATGTAATGTGTTAGTCCAGATTCATTTGGAATGTGTTAAAAGTAAAATGTGTCTAGGACAACAGAGTCAATGAAATACTGAATACTGGACAGAGTTTTCTACTCCCAGAGTTAATTATTTATTTTGAATATTGGGTACAAATTAAGGTGTGGAAAGAATGCATTGTTCAAGGTAGGCCTTCCTAGAAATGGAAGAACAGAAGAAAACAAGATTATTTCTTGATTTCTAACATTCATCTCTCTAGGATACATTCATATAATCCTTGAGAAGGAAAGGTTGATATGACCTAATGACACACAAAATATTGCCAGGCAAGAATGGAAGTATTCCTTCTTTATTAATGAATACTTCATCTTAGATGTTTGGACTTCAAAATTGCATCACGGTTTGGATTACTTTCAGAGAAAAATTTGCATCTTACTACAAATTTTAAAATCTAAAATTTGTGACAGCTTAGTAAATAATTTAATTTTTATTTGGTCAATAATAATTTTCATTTACTAATGACAATCATATTTTCTAACATTTATTCTAATAATTTTAATTACTATCTGATATATTTTACAAAAAAATTTCATTTTTACATTATTTCACATAAGAAAAATATCACGCCACTTTTATTCAGTGTTTCGGACACATGAGACTTTATTCTGGAAAGCTATGCTTTATTTTTCTTTCTAAATTTCACTTTTGTTATCCACCTGCAGCAACCTATAAAACTTTTCCATTCCTTTTATATTTTCTTTTTCTGGTCAATCATTCAATCCTCTGAATATTTATAAGCTTACTTCTTCCAGATGATTAGACAAGAGTTTGTTACTCTCTCACCCTGCAGTGAGAAGATAAATGTTCTGAGAACTTGCAAAGGGATCCTTGTGGTAGCTGGAGGAGAAAACCACCAGTGTTTCTGAAGGCAAATTCTTCAGTGGCAAAGCCCTCAAGGACATGTTCCTTATCTGACATAAAGCCTTATTTACAAGCATATCTGCCCAAATGCAAGCTATAAAATTGAATACCATGACTTTAAGATACCAGAAGAGTCTGGTCAAAATAGGATATCTGAACATAATCTTTCTAACATGGCACATAGCTAGAGGCGTACTCTCAACCATTCTTAGCTCAAAACATTGAGCAAGAATCACCTTTTTAAATTATCTGTGGGTGTTTCACAAAAGAATTCCACAAGACATATTTTGACTACAGCAAAATAATTCTAAGCAACAATTCAAAGACTTAAATATTTATCAAAGCAAAAAATTGTGCTGCATTATTGAATAGATATATGATAATGGGTTATCATAAAGATGTAACTGGGGTGATTATTTTTCTATAAATCCATATCCTAGCCTAGTCATAGGAAATGAGTCTATGAATAAGTGAGCCCCTATGCAGCCCCTACTCTAAAGTTAGCAGAAAAATGCATGCTCACAAGAAAACCTGACTTTGAGTGAAAAATATAAGGCATCTCACATTGAGTACATTACTTAAGGTAACATTGGGAATATTACCCTATTTTGACATTCAGAATTAAAATTGTCCAAAGAAGTGCAGAATAAATATTCAACCCCAAATATCTTTCTAGTTGTTTTCCTAGTTTAAAGAACATATTTATCTAATATAGTAACTACAAACAAATTAAGATCAACATTGCTCTTTTCCTTTGAGCCCAAACCAACATAGTTCATTCTCTCAGTTTCAAATTATGTCTCAAAAGCTTATACAAAGAAATATATTCTTACCCTAGTTAATATAACATAACTAACGTGAACTAAACAGTTCAATAGCACAAGTAATTTCTTATCCAATTATTATGACAATCTCTGAAACATAAGTCAAATCTAGAAATAGAAAGTATATGGCTTTTGGTTAGTGAAGTTAATTGTTTAAATATAAATAAAAAATACTTCAGACCCATGATTACTCACAAAAACTAAGTTTTATAATTTCAAAATGATAATATATAAATATTACATTAGTCTAGATGATAAATATTTGCCAATGAATATTATGTCAATAGATCCTCATTTGATGCAATGCATTTATTTGGGGAATGTTACTATCTTATAGATGATGCACAGTTTTCTTAAATATTTTGTAGCTGGTTTGGATGCTTTCCGAACATTTCTAAAATCAGAATTTAGTGAAGAAAATGTTGAGTTCTGGCTTGCCTGTGAAGACTTGAAGAAAACAGAAAGTAGAGAAAAGATTGCTACCAAAGCTAAGATGATTTACTCTGAATTCATTGTAGCTGATGCGCCAAAAGAGGTGAGTGAAGTGTTTGAGAATAGTGACGTGCATCCCATATCTATTGTTCACAGCTACAAAGTTCGCTCTGTCTAAAGAGTAAGCTAATCATTCATTTTTACAGATAGATCATATCAGTAGACCCCAATATATAAATATATTCAACACTGTTATATTTTTTAAAAATAATACATGTGAAAGAAAACCATCTAACTAGTGGGATATAACCATATTCATTTTTAATGTCTTAGAAGTCCGCCTTATAGAATGGATATCCTGTTTCCAAAGGGGGTGTGGAACTTTTGTTTGACAAGGAGCCAGAGGTATTTAGGAAGTGAATAGTTCCCACATGTACAACTTAAAGATCACCAAATACAAATGGTCTCAAGTGGGAATCTAGAATCATTCTGATAATATCTCTTAAAACATTGTTTATTTTTTAATTTATATTGTATACACATGTCTTTATGCTCACTTACATGCGTGTGTAGACTCATTTGGCTGTATATGTGGGGGTCCAGGCATAAACTTACAGGTATGTTACTACCTAATCATCCACATTAACTTTTAAATTTTATTTTTTTTTGGAATTATAATATAATTACATTTCTCTCTTCCCTTTCCTTGTTCCAAAATCTCACATATACCCCTCCAATGGTCTTCATCCAATTCTTGTATTTATTTTGTCATACATGCCAAAATGAACAGGGAAAAGTCTACAAGGTCTCATTGCTGTGTGAAGAACTAGTAAAGCAGAGAGAGGGAGATTGTCTTCCCTAGGGAATAGCACACCCATTGATTGTCCATGTTAATTTCTGAGACATGTTTTCTCTCTGAAACTGGGGCTCACTATTTCAGCTAGACTATGGACCCAACTAGCTCCCAGGAACCATCTGTCTCCATCCCTTTAGCTTTAGGTTTACACTCATGTCCAGTTTTTATTTGGGGGCTGGAAATCCAAACTGAGATCCTCATACTTGTATAAGAATGTTCTTTTTATAATTTATTTTTTATTTCATCAAGTTACATCTCAATCACAATCCCCTCCCTACCCTCCCTCCAGTCCCACCCTTCCACCTTCTTTCCTCTCAACCCCCTTCCTCGTCTCTTTTTTTCTTTAAGTTTAAGGTATGTCTTTCCCCCCCTAACAGCTCCCCCTTTCAGTCCAACAAATGGTTCTTTTTCTTATAACAATAAATACAATACAAAACAACAGAAATAAATAGGCCACAATTATAAGAGTTATATGGCTTAGCATACAAATACATATGCAGTCCATATGTATTTGGCACCTGACTTTAACATTCTACTATCTAACTATCCCCATGAGTTTAAAGTTCTATATCTAACTTAGCTTTCATACTATCTTGCATCACAATTTTAAAAACATTTTCTTAGATCCAGAACACCCTCTTTATTCCTAAACAACTCAAAATTTAACTATGAGACTTTAGAAGACAAGAATGTTTTTTATTGGGCACTTTGATGGTTATTTCTGGTATAGAAAGTTTGATTAGTGTTTAGCTTAATTTCCAGTGCATCAATATAAAGATTGAATGCCACAAAGTCTAGTATTAATTTCAACTAGTATTTAAATAGTGTGCATGTTAAAGTTAATAAAGATGCCTTGAAAATATATAACATGAAGCAGAAAGCTTTAATGCATAAGTGGTGAGCAAACAGGAAGCTGCATTAAACTAGCAATAGTAAAAATTATAGCTGAGAGCACCAGTGACCTTTCTTACAGAGGTAAGATAATGATACATAGCATTAACAGTTACTATGTTTTCTGATCTAACCTTAGGATTTGTGCAGAAAGAAAAGTGGCAGTCCTTAAAGTTACTGAGTAAGTTAAATAGAATGCAAATACATTGATAAAATCTAGGACAAAACAATGCTGAACAATAAGAAGTTCAACTTTTCGATGGACATTAATTACTGCAGTATTAGTAGTTTGGCAAAACACTCACAGACACAAGAACCACTGAAGCATGGCTTGGAATTCACAGTGGGCAGAAAAGAACTTTGACTCCTGTGGAGATACTTCAACATTCATTTCTAAGTCACCACCTAAAAATCAATAAATAATTCAAGGAAATTGGAAATGTAGTGTGTATGATTTGTCAAGTTGATTATTGTGCCATTTCCTAAAAGGTTTTGAAAGTAACCATAAAAAATATAATTTATTGCAATTCTCATTTGAAAACCAGTGTTTTTCCTTCCTTACAAATCTAATTAATAGTGGTTACTTTAAGATAACATTAGTAAACATAATAATAAAAAAATCTAATGAAAATATAGTCTTAAAACTGCAGCTGAGAGACTGCAGAGATTGCTCAGTGGTTAAGACCATCAGTGATCTTGCAGAGGATCAAGGTTTAATTCCCAGCACCACAAGACAGATCAAACTGTTACCCTCTTCTAGCATCCCAGAGTTCTAGGTACACATGTGGTGCATAGTCATATGCACAGGCAAAAAATATCCATACATATAAAAATTTGAAAATGTAAAACAATGCAGCTGAAGTCACAGTTAAATTAACAATTTTGACAAAACAATCTAATTCCCTAACGTTTCCTCCTAAAATAAACATCCTCAGTAATAGTTTAGCTAAATAATACAATTACTCTTTTAGTACATATAACTTCTATAGCTTTTAATATTTTACCCATCTAATTAATTTTAACTAGGTAAAATATAAATAACAATATAACAGTTATATTGTTTCAAAGTGATTCCAAAATATGTAATTAAACATGAAAACATTAATTGATATCAAAGTGTGTGTGTTTGTATATGCATATACCACTATTACTATTATTTACCATTCAGTCTTTATTTTGTTTATGAACTAAGCTGTCAAAATATTTTATTGAAAATAATATGTCTACAAGTAGGTTTATTTCTTAAACAGGAATTTTGAGTATCTGTTAACATATCTTCAAGATAAGAGGGAAGATTGATTTGTAACAAAACTCCACAAATATAAAGGAGAGCATTTAATAATAAAACACAATGAAAGATAATTATTCCCATAGTAGAAAAGAGAGATTATAGCCACATGGAAAGGTATACAATAGATTTCCAGAGTGACTCACCAATTAAAAAGACAGGCCATGAAAAATAGTCATATTTTATGAAAAGAGCAAATGAAGCTAGGGTATTTCAGATTGAAGACATATTGGTTTAGCACTGAGGAATAAAGCATTGAGGTATCTTCAGAAAGTGCAAGTATTTTGATGTTTCTAATGTCAGCAAAAGGATGGAGAATAGACTTGAGATCTTTAACTCCAATGTTGGAGATAAAGAAATAATAAGAAAGATTCTAATTTATCTGGTAGGCAAACTTGATGAAACTATGTGACATTTTATAAGTAGGTTAGAAGACACAGTAATTTTCATAAGCAGAAAATTAATTTCAGAGGAGTTCATGGGAGACTATTCTCCTTTATTCTATATTCAGCTGAAACTGTGTAACTGACTCTAATAAAGAATTAAGTTATACCCAATTTCCTAGGTAGAAAGTCAGACACTGAAGAACATAGTGGCAGAGTTGTGTTGTCTATGTGTCTACTAAGTCCTTTTGAACACTCAATTCTTATTTATTCAACTGTAAAATTCCTACTGACTTGAACAATTTTAATTGATTGCATCTATACTAAACTTAATTACTGACCATTGTCTGCAAACTAACATTACATGGTTGTCAGAATACTGTCCTCACAGGCAAAGACTACACACAAAAACTGACCTTTCAGGTTTCTATGACAGATATAATCATCTCAACTGCATTTTATAGTTCACCTTCCCCCTTTAACCATGAGAGAAAATCTAAAATTTGGATATATCTCAATTTGGATTCCAACCCTGTGCCTCATTTTTGTTGTGCAGCCTTTTTCAGCAGTGAGACACACTTTCCTCATCTACAACAGGAAAATAACATATGTACATAAAGCAGATGAAAATGGTGATAATTTATGTATTGTGATTAGGATTTATACCATGAGAAAAAGTTTTTAAGATGGTTTAATCATGCTTTCCTATAAGTGTGTCCCTAAGTGAGCTATTAAAGTTTAAAGTATTAAAAACGGTTACTTGCAGATGTCTGTGAGGATGTAAAGCTAGACTTTTAAGGATTTAGTAAAGTCAATGTGAACATACATTCTACAAAATATAAAAAATCATCATCCACCATTCAAAGGATAAATTCGCTGAAAGCATTTCAACATGATTGACTAAGCAGAAATGTTTCATGAAGAAAATTGTATGACCCAGCTATACTGAGAAAACGACTAGACATTCTGAATACTTTAGACTATTTTTTTCATGGTTCACTAATTTACATGAAAAAAGTTTGAGAGTAGCAAAGAAAACATAATTCTTAATATTGCATTTGTATTTCATTTTATACCATTAATTTCATATATTTAGATATTTTAAAGTCAAAATATTAGCTTTGAGAAACTGTTTATCTTAGAAAAGTTGAAAATACTATCTTCATTTTTCCCCAGTTCCCTTATATGTCAATACTAAGGGAATTATTGGGAGATAGAGAGTTGACTCAGCAGTGAAGAACACTTGTTGCTCTTGAGAGGACCTGAGTTTGATTCCCAACATCCATCCTCAGTTACTGTAGTTCCTGGGAATCCGACCTCTTTTCTGACCTTCACAGACATCAAGCTTGACGTGGTTTACATACACATACAAAGACAATACACTCATACACATACAATGAAATAAATAAATTCTTTAAAAAAATAACAGCAATATCAAGTTCACTGTTACATCCACTATTACTAATAACAAGAAGGTAAGTCCCATTCAATGAGATTACAAAGCTGTGCACTGTAACTGCAATGTAGTGTTTATAAATTATATAAATTCAGAGGTACAGCCTCCTATCAGAGTGCATAGTGTGCATGCACAAGGCCCTGAGCTCAATTGAACTAACTTCACTAATATATATATATATATATATCATATATATATCATATATAGGTATATATGATATGTATATATGTGTATATATACATATGATATATATATATATCTATATATGATATATAGATATATCTCAGTTAATAGGATTTCTTAAAAACAAAAACAACCAAGAGTGTCAGAGATGATAGACAGACAGATAGACTGACGGAGAGATAGTTGATAGAGACAAAAGAGAGAAGGATAGCTAAGGAAACTGAAATAGTTGTTTAGTCATTTTATGTGGACTGTCTTCTTTCATCAGCACACACTCATTCACTGCCTCAGAGAAATGTTTCTAGCATCCACGGTACAAGAGAAAAACAACTCAAACTTTAGAGATGTTAAAGAAAAAAAAAAAAAAAAGAACCTCCCAGATACCAGGATCAGTGAGGAAAATGTCTTCAGCGCATGCTCTGGGTTTCAAATTCCTTCTCTGGATCTACTACTCATTTCTAAGTGCTCATGACATAACCTGGAAGCTTTTATATTCACCATAAAGGCAGGAGAAAACATAGTCACATGAAATCTATTCTTTTTTCATTTTTCTTCTCATATTTTCTCTAATTTGTATGACATCTTAGACTATGAAGTCGAGGTTCAAATATGGCATTAGGAGGCAAAGGGTGACATGAATGTTTCCTCCAGGTGTACAACTGTTCAAAACAATTTATGCATTTAAAATTAGGAGCACAAACCTCATGTGTTCTTTAAGCTTCCCTGTATTCTTGTGTCTTTTAACCTGGGACCACCAGGTTGGTGCTGGTAATAAGCAGCCGTCACTCTGACTCCCTCCCCTCTGTACTAACGATAACAATAAAGCCCCAGAAAATATATTTAGAAATCAGTGTGCATCATGATTTTATGTGTCAACGCCTTTTCCCACAGCAGCAGAGGAGGCATCTGGTTCTTATTCAATTCCATCTTTGCTTTGACTATGTGTCTAATTAATCAAGGTGTTTTTTTTAGTTCTGTTCCCTTTCTTTCTCTTGCTCAATTTAATGTGTTAGCAATGCTTCCCAACTTGTGTCATCTATTTCTGTCACCAAAGACACTGATAACAAGTGGATATAGTCTTCAGCAGGCACAGATTCCTGTTAGATGCCGCAAAAGGTTATGTTTTCTTTATTCACAACTCTTGAAAATATATTTCAGGACATTCATTTGCCTTTAACAATGCCAAAAATGGAGTAATACAAGAAATGTTAGTGGTGATTAAATAAAATTAAGTAACCAAAAACATGATTACAGATGGCTATGATTAAATAGTAATTTTTAAGTGCTGTCATGAATGAGGTCTACATGGCAAGGTTTTGTAAGGTGTTTTATGTATGCATGCTTACATTCTTTGCTTAATGACAGTCTCCTGCTATGCTATCCATTCTAAATGAGGAAAGGCTACCTAATTTGATTTTTTTTATTTTTATTTATTTATTTTTTTTTTAGACACGGTTTCTCTGTGGAGCCCTGGCTGCCCTGGACTCACTTTGTAGATCAGGCTGGCCTTGAACTCCCAAAGATCCACCAGCCTCTGCCTCCAGAGTGCTGGGATTAAAGGCATATGCCACCATGCCTGGAATGTAAGAGCAAAACTGAAAACTTTCCATTCAAATTATGTTAAAATATATAAAGAGCAGTTTAGAGTTGAAAAAGAAAGCCAACAGGTACACTTTAAAATACATTGTTCCTGTGAAAATAATTTGTTGAAAGCTGAAAGAATTTAAAACTTCTGGTGTAGAAAAAAGGAATTTCTCTCACGTAACTTTCAGCTAACCAAAGCTCATGAGTTTTTAAATATGCTGGATTTTATAATTAAAATGTTTTAAACAACTACAACATCCAGAGAGCCATCAACTCAATGCAGTGAATTGTTTGTTGTCCATATCAAGTGGGCCTAGGCCATTTCAAAATCCAGCAGGATTTAAAAACCTCAAAATGATTGTGATGACATTACTACTAATATCCCACTTGCAATTGTTTTCATATTTTAAATCATCTTTATACATTCTTGTAAATTATTTTAGAATTGAATCCGTTATTCAAAATTCCTTATCATTGGAAAAGACAGAATTGCTAAGGAAAATAAAACTAGAAAGAGAAGAGAGAACAGAATACTGGAAATGAATATTCATTCTGATGATATTTTTGAGATCTGTAGAAAATGAACAATTAGAAAAAAATTGGAAAAGATAGAAAATACAAGACAAGTTAATTCCATCCCCTGAATTGTTGAATGCTCTTGTGATAACAAATCTCCTACCACAACAAACAAAATTAAACAATTAACATTAGCTAAAGTTTTTATATCCAAATCTGTTTAAGCATAAACCTAATTTCTTAAGATTTCTACATCAAAATTACATGTAATAACAAGAAAATAAAAAAAATTCTTTCTGTGACACAGGAAGGCTTTTGGGGTTGTATTCATTATAAGTTCAGACATATGGGAAGTAGAATACTATATGGGATACAATACTCAAGGTAGGGTAGGTTTAGGTAGGAAAAATACTTTAAAAAACATTCATGTGAGACTCACTTTTGGAACAGAGACAATACTGCCATGTTTGGAGATACTGTTAGGGACAATCAGAATATTGAAAACAGAGAGTGGGGGACTTAGATATCACAATAGGATGTTTCACATACATATCACAGAAAATTAATGTAATTCTAGATAAATATTCATATAATAAACAGTATTTTGGTGAAATTACTACAGTAATACAGTCCACAGTGTTGAGAGAAAAAAGATTTCTATATGGAAGACCAAAGAGAAAGGAAAGAGGTTATGTAATAAAATCTAAACTGTAGGTACAAAAGTGAAAATGAAAATAGGTACTGTGAAGCTCCAGGATCAAAGGCACAATTTACACAGACACAGAAACACACACACACACACACACACACACACACACACACACACACACACAGAGAGAGAGAGAGAGAGAGAGAGAATGATCAAAGAAGAAAGAGTTGTCAGGGATAACTCTTGTGTGTCAAACTTAAACATATTGAAGAAAAGTAATGACATTTATATAAACATATGAATGTGATGTTTTTGTCACTGACATTAAGCTGAATTGCCAAGACACAGCTTCATAAAACTGCTGATTGTCTCCTGGGAACAAAGATCTGCTCATCACTGAGGTATCAATAGCTGAAGTTGGCAGTTCCTTGGAAGGAAAGCAAGCAAGTCAGAAATTAATACATTTTGATAGTAATATTAATTAACATTAATGTATTTAGATGGAATTCTTTTTAAATTTTAGAATTATTTTGAACAAATATACAATGATTTCTTCACTTGAGTTTTACAATATGTATTTATTGGGTCCTTGGCTGTGACAGAAAATCTTTTGTGAGGTTGTAACATTTTTTAATCTATTCATAATCCCAGAAGGAAAAATGTTACCTGAATTTAGCTTTAAACACAAACAGTCTTGTGAAAGACTTGTATGAAAAGAGTGATTTAATTAAGTGAGATAGTATGAAAAAGATGTTCAGAAGTAGCAAATATAAAAAAATATTCTGGGGATTTCCTAGTTTTGTGGGAATACAAAGTGTACATAGATGTGGAGGCAGCACATCTCAGTGATAGAGCTGTTGGCTGCAAAGTTGACATAGAAAAAATGAAATAGGTGGCTCAGGACTATATCACAAAGGTCGGGATGACTAAACCAGACATGATTATGATCTTGAAGGTGGAGAAGATCATAGTGAAGGTGATGATGACAGTGACGTGATAATAGTATACATGACAATACAATGGACATCAAGTAATGCTATTGTCAGGCAAATTTCTTCTGGAGAAGGCTAAGCATAACAGTTTATGTTGTTCCACATATCATTAAGGAAATAGAAATCATTGATGATGCTGTTGAAAGTTTCTACATATCTGAGTAAAGAAACATAAATATATAATCTTAGTGTCTGTGTGTGTGTGTAATTATATGATTAGCATTGGTATTCACATAACAAGTTCCTGCATATAGTCATTGGTCATTCTACCACAGAGATAGATAAATTTCTTATTGTAGCACATAATACATACTAGACCTGGTTGGGCCCACCCTTCAAATCTCACACTTCTCAAAATTTGGATTTCTCCTCTTGTATATTACACCCCAACCATCCAGGCAAGTAGCTTTTAGAACTTAAAATTTTTACTGTACCAATATTCTCCGTTGTTTATCTGCTAGAAATATTTTCCAAATTCATAGATATCTGAATTTTTCTTGTTCAGTTTAAACTATGACAAATTTTATTTCATCAGCTTTCATTCCCCAAAATATAGACAGTGTATGGCACTTAATAGACACCCCCAATCATTTGGGGAAATCAACCAATTGATGTATCTCCCTTCGATGACATCATCTGATTCAGGCTGTCAATAGACTATAGTAAGGAAACAGAAGCTTAGTGGTAGCAAGGTCCATCATCCAAGGTCACCTAGGCATCAATATTAGAGGGTAGATTGCATGGCCACATGCCCTCTTATATGAAGAAGGGGCAACTCATTCCAGGTGTGGGGAATGTATAAGAAAGTTTCAACATTTTATCCAGATCTTCAGAGAAGGACCAGAGGACTGATCAAAAGGATAGAATTATACATGGATCTGGGATGAGTGAGTACCTGAAATCCCCATCAAAGGAAATTATACGAGTCCTAATTGTACACTTTTGGTGATTCATTTCCAATTAATTATACTTTATTATTTTTCTTCCTAAAATAATATTCACTAAAATAAGTTATAATATTTATTCACTAATAAATAAAACACTTTAAGGTAAGAGCCCTTACAGTTCATTCTTTTGCCTTGGAAATTGAAAATACAGATTTGATTTTCATTTACACATAACAAGTTAGAAACTGAATTGGATTTAATTGCAGCTCAGTCTACCTATTATTTAGACTCAGATCAATGCTGCATAAGTGATATTTATGAGTTTTCTTTTTACCAAATCCTCAATTTGTAGCACTTTATCAACTCTCACATTTTCTCCTGAGATCTTCTCATTCTATTCTATAAATATCTATTGATTTCTTATTATTTAATGGGTATTCAGTTAAGTATTAGAAATGATGATAAATGAGATACAGCATCTGCCTTTGGGGGGCTTATAATATTAAGATTCAAACATATTTTAGACATCATGAATATTTTTACTTTAATTAAGTTGCCTTGGGTAAAATTTATGCTGCTCAAATATCCTGAAATATGGATAGAAATGAGCAAGTATCCACTGAACACTGAAAAAGGTTTGCATTTTAGCAGTTCTTCAGGTAAATGATGTATTCCAATGTAATAGATCTCTATTAGGCCCTCCTGGGGATGTGTTTGGTTGGGTTTTTGTGTGTATTGTTACTGTTATTGTTCTCTCTTTACCTGTGTGTGTGTGTGTGTGTGTGTGTGTGTGTGTGTGTGTGTGTGTGT
>CAJQZJ010004752.1:7340018-7354891 GCA_907164525.1 Lophiomys imhausi
TGTGTGTGTGTGTGTGTGTGTGTGTGTGTGTGTGTGTGTGTGTGTGTAACTGAACATATGTACATTGTGATTGGCAGAAGGTATGATGACATTGAAGAAAAGGTATAATTTGTTTCATTTTGTCAGATAGAAAGAAATAAAATAGAAAAGCAATGCTTTGGGAAACCACAAGGTTTGCTAAGCATATGGAGAATGAATGGTAAAAACCAATCTAGGATGTTATAGTTATTCCTATGTAAAGTACACATTTAGAATTCAGATCAAAGTATTAGAAAAATAAATAAGTATGAAAAAAGATACTTCAAAACATAATGTAGCTTGTGTGAATTCTCATTTTACCTTTTGTTTTGTTTTTTTTTTTTTTGGTTTTTTTTTTTTTTTTGGTTTTTCGAGACAGGGTTTCTCTGTGTATCCTTTGCTGTCCTGGACTCACTTTGTAGACCAGGCTGGCCTCGAACTCACAAAGATCCGCCTGCCTCTGCCTCCCAAGTGCTGGGATTAAAGGCGTTACCTTTTTAAAATATTAAAAGTCAGCTTTAGCTGTTTCTTGTCAATGCCGCCTCACTAAAGCTTGGATACATTTTAAAACCAAAAATATGCCCATCGTGTCAAAAAATAAATGTATAACCTTACTGCTATCTTCCATCAAATAACTTTGTGTTTGAAAACAACTCAAGAGTAAGTATGTATAGTATCTTGATAAACCATGAATGCTTTGAATAATCTCATGTAATGTCTTGTAACCTTGTTTTCTACAGATTAACATTGACTTCAGTACTAGAGACCTCATCTCAAGAAATATTGCTGAACCAACTCCAAAATGCTTTGATGAGGCTCAGAAATTAATTTATAGTCTCATGGCCAAGGATTCATTCCCTCGTTTTCTAAAGTCAGAGACTTATAAGAAACTGGTAAATAGCCAGCAGGTTGGAAATCATAAAAGATGGCTGCCTTTCCTGTAAAGAAGGTAAATAAAAATAGTGTACTGAAAGGCTACAATATTAAAAATATGCAGACAATGCAAAATATTTTATGGTTTATAAAAGATTTTCACTTCATCATAGTTCATATATATACATATATTTATCAATATCTAAATCACATGTTACCAATTTAGTCATTTTATCAGGTACTTAAAAATCTACTGAAATAATATAATGAGTTGATGGAGATAAATAAACTTTTCAACCATAAGTGAATATTTTTATACATTATAATTTGAAGAAAAATATACATATCCTATTGCCACAGTGTTAAAGACTGCTTAGCATCCTATACAACATTTTAAATGTCATTTGCATTATTCAGAAACCTTGCTTCTTTAAAAAGAAAATTCTGAATCTAAACATAATTTTTCATTTTCTGGATTCAACTATTCCTTGTGAACTATAACTGATAATGTGATGATTATCTGAACTACTGTGGCTATAAAGTTAAAAAGAAAAAGTAATGAATGTTCACACACTAATATATAAGCCTGATAGTGCCAGAGACTAAACTTTTCAAAATCTATTACTTAGCTCAATAGTAATCTGACATAGTAATTTGACATATGCAAAGAGCCTTGGGAGTAGTAGATTATATATTCTCCTACTAAGAGGAACTGAGAAGAAGGAGGCACAATCAACTGCAGATAATGAATAATGGAATGATGTAGCAGTGACAGCCCCATAAAGGAAAAAGTCATTGCAACTTCATCTATCCATTGTGGGTTGAGTCTATTTGCTCATTCAGTGCTAGAATTTGCTCATAATATCCAAATACAATTTAAATTTTATTTTACTAAATTACTTATTGAGGTTAATGTGACAAATATAAATTACTTCATATATGTGTGTGTGTGTGTGTGTGTGTGTGTGTGTGTGTGTGTTTGTAATGATTTGATAGTTCATTTGTGTTTCCGTTTTATTTTCACAGATTTATGTTTATTGCCATTGTCTATTTGAGAATGATATTTTAAAATGGAGGGAAAACATCAGTGATTTATTTTGCTTCCATAATATTCATTTGGTAGACAAAAATTTTGCCGCCTCCTCCTCATGAAAAATCATCACTTAAACACATGCAAATGGACTATTCCCTGTGCACTTGCAAATTCTTCTAAGTCTGGCCTAACACAAATGAACTACATTTGGGGTTTTGTACACTAATATGAAATATCTGTACTATACCAGCATTTATTCTAGAGGTGCTAACCTCAGTATCTTTTTTAAATGGTGTATTTTGTTTTTCCAGGAAATGTAAGGACAGGAGGCATCCAGAAACCATAAAATCATACTCTTACTTCCAAATTAAAAAAAAAAAACCTGAAAACTCAGTTGTTCTTTGAGACCACACATCTAGTGAGTGACAGAGCTGTAAGTGCAGTAGATGTCACCACATTGTCATACTGATGCTTGATATAAGAAAACAGTGTAGTCCCTTCCCACTTGAGTTGAATGGAAGTGTGGAATCTAAACTCCAGCAATCCTCCCACACTCTGGCAAGGGGCCATGAATGTCTGACTCATCTCTACAGTAAGTTTGTAAGTTAACATCACATAAAAAAAAAACTTTTATCATTGGCTCTCAGGAAATGACGGTGCCTCTAATCCCATGTTGACAACCTTGAAACCATAAGAGCTTGATATACTGCATAGCAATATACTGAGATCACTATGGTTTGTTTAGATTTTAAATGACCTCTTATGGAACACCAACCTAAGATTTGCCACAACAGAACCCTCCTTCTACTGTCTCTACTCACTTTTCACCTTGAACCATAATTCTAGGATTTCCAATTTAATAAATAAGAAAACAAATCAACGACATGATTTTGAAATATTCAGTAATGAGCATTTTAGAAAAATACCATGAGTACCTCCTACATACACGATTCTATTCATGATTCTTTCACACTACATGGTACCTTAGCCCACAGTTATCATGAGTGGTTATATAAACCCAAATACGAGCCGAAGAGATTACAGAAACATGTGAAAAATAATGTAAACATCTTGATTTTGGAAATCAATATTCAATAATGTAATATCATTTAAAACATTTTAATTGGCTTTCAGAAATGAAGTTATCAAAATTTAAAACTAAGCAGCATCTTGCTAATAAAATTACAAGATAATTGAGCAGAAATGGGTTTCATATTATAAAAAGAAGTTTCTTTGAATTGTTCTAGCTTTTATGTTTGTTCTTTCCTCTTTTGAGACAAGGTCTCTGGCTCAACCAGGCTGGCCTCAAACTAACAATTTTCTGCTTCCTTCTCTGACTAGTGGGATTATAGTCATAAAACATCTCACCCACATATTTTCCTTTTCAATTTCCTAACACTTCTTAAAGAGTATGTTTTAGCATAACAGACTTCTTATCACTAGGTTAGACTGAAGAAAGTTAGATCCTCTAGTTTCTAAAAGAATATTAGACTCTAACAAATTTATAATCATAAATTTACTTTAATTTCTTTGAATTATTTGCATATCAAATATTAATACTTTGATCAACACAGATTTTTCTACTTATATAAATGTAGTTTCTTATATTTGCATAGGGAATATCTATTTCAATTTCAAGATATAATCAGCAGATATTTTTTCTGATACTATTAAATTTCAAAACCTTCATGGCTTACAAATGTGATCTAATCTCCAGCTACCTTCCCAAATTTTTTTTTCCCAAATTTGTTTTCTGCCTGTTGTAAAGAGAAGCAATTCCTTTCCTTTCATTGTTTCATTTTCTCTATAGTAGTTCCTTTTTTATTTTTTATGGTTATTTATTACTTCAAGTTACACCTCCATCACAGTGCCCTCTTTCCACCCCTCCCAGTCCAAACCACCCACCCTCTTCTCCCTTTCCCATCTATCCTACTCCTCTGCAGTGGAATGTCCCTACATATCAGCCCCTCTCAGTTCAGCAGTCATATGAGGGCTAAGAGCTTCCTTATAGAAATAATTAATTTAATTGTTTAACAGTATTTATACTATTATTAATTGGTTGGGTAGCTGTTAATCTTTAACCAGCCATTATAAATGAGCACACAGAGACACCACATGGATTTTAACAAGCCTTGGCCTGAATTGAGCAATCTTGGCCCATCTCAGCTAGCTCTTAATTCTATTACCCAAATATGACCCCATATATACATATGTCCCTTGGACAGCTATTCTCCATGCTAGGCCGATGTTCCAGGCCATGTGGAATGAGGTTCTTTTTTCTAATCCATGGTGTGTGTCCTCCTTCTTCCTGCTCCTGGCTGGAATGAACTAATCCTCTCTCTAAAACGTGGAGTTCCTGTTCTAATCTCAGGAAGTCCCACTTTTCTCTGTCTTTGCCCAATCTCAGGCCTCAGCATTTTATTTAACCAATTAGGGACAGTGTAAATAACAGACAGCAAGCAAGACCAATTAACATTTAGAATGCTTAACACCACCCCATCACTTCTTTATGTATTGGGGGCTTACATGGCAGCACTACTAGGGCAAAGTGTACCACTAATACATAACAAAGTTTATGTACCTGTTCTTTTTGGTATGTTGGTTGTAGAAGAGTTATCTTGTACTATATGGCTAAAATCCAACTATAAGTGAATAGAGGCCATGTGCATCTTTCTGAGTCCAAGTGGATCAAATACCTTAACATAAAGCCCGACACTAAATCTAATAGAAGAGAAAGCGAGCAAAAGCCTCAAACTCATTGGCACAGGTGACAATTTCCTGAACAGAACACCAATGGCTCAGGCTCTAATACCAATAATCAATAAATGGGACCTCATGAAACTGAAAATCTTCTGTAAGGCAAAGGATACTGTCATTTGAATAAAACAGCAACCTACAGAGTGGGAAAAGATCTTTACCAACTCCACATCCAACAGAGGGCTAATATCCATAATTTATAAAGAACTCAAGAAATTAAACACCAAGAAACCAAATAATCCAATCAAAAAATGGGGAACAGAGCTAAACTGAGAATTCACAAAGAAGAAATCTCTAATGGCCAAAGAGACACTTGAAGAAATTCTCAACATCCTTAGTCAACAGAGAAATACAACTCAAGATGACTCTGAGATTCCATCTCACACCTGTCAGAATGTCTAAGATCAAAAGATCAAATGACAGCACATGCTGGCAAGGTTATGGAGAAAGGAGAACACTCCTCCATTGCTGGTGGGAATGCAAACTTGTACAACCACTATGGAAATCAGTCTGGACATATCTTTAAAAACTTGGAATAGGTCTACCTCAAGACCCAGCCATACCACTTCTGGGTATACATCCAAATGATTCCTCTATAGTAGTTCTTAATCTGTGTGGTCTAGCAACTTTGTGTTCCCATAGTACTCTTGTTAAGAGTACACGTTGCTTAATAAAGGCAAAGGAATGTTCTGTTTCCTTTCCAATACCCTTTTAACAAAGATTAACACCATTTTTGCTTTTTGAACAATAGTAACATTCAGGGTCACAATATTGAGAATTATGGTCTAGATCTTTTTTTCCCTAAAAGTTTAGGGAAAGTTCATGTTTATTATCCTGGAATTGAAATTTGAATAAATTCCCCTTTTTTTCTTATTGACAAACTCCTTGCATCCCAACCAAGGATTATAAATAGTGAGCCTTCACTCACTTCCTCAATACCCATGGTAAGTGGTAAGTGTGAATTTTGTATTTCACAATTTAAAATCAGAAAAGAAAAACCTTACAATATTTTCTTAGGTACTTATCATATGATACTCCCAATCATGAAAGCCACACTGTCCCATAACTGTAACATAAGCAGTTAGTTTGAATCAGTACAGGAAAAACAAACTTTCATTGTGAAAAAGAGTGAGAGAGGGGGCAAGAGATGGGGAAGGGAGAGAGAATTGTCTTTGAAAACTAAACAGTGTTTGGTCCCAGTGTCACTAGTCTTGTCATATTTACTTCCCATGCAAAATATTCTGTCTCTAGCCTTCACCCACACAAACTCTATACAGCAATTTGAATATAATTATGCCTGATGCTGGTCTGCTTTACTTTCTAGCCACATAGTAAAACAATTTATTTCATAGTGTTGTCAATTAATTTTAAATGAACTCTTTCTACAGCTATGTAAAAAGGTGGGATGTTGTCAGAACAGTAATCAATTATCACATGAATAAAGAGGAAGTATTAGGAATGAATGTTAAGTGGTAGCTACTTACAGAATGCCATTGAAGAAAAAAGAAGTGTGTTTTTGTAATTGCTATTATAGATTGTATTGGAATACATAATATATATATATAATTACTTCTAATTATAAATGAGAAGACACTGGGATGTTTGTAAGTGAAACAAAGGTTGTTTTTCTTCTTGCTATTAGTGTGTATTAGCTGAACAAGCATTGTTTCCCTGTCATATCTTCATGAGTATGTATAATATATCTTGATTACATTCATCCTCCACTATCCTTTTATGTCCCACTCCTACTGGTCTCTTCTTCCTTCACAAAATTTTCTATTTTCACAAAAGAACTTAATTTTTAAGAAACCATATCACTTTTTCTCTATCTTTAGATGATAGACAGACAGATAGATTATAAGAGGAAAAATATCCTAAAGACATTTAATCAGGCTATTATTTTTCCATTAAATTATATCTAAATTAAAGGTCTTAAATATTCCTAAGAAATAAAAATTATCATTGTGTATATGTGTGTACATATACATGTGTATACACATGCATGTGTTTCTGTATGTGGAGATCAGAAGTGATATCAGATATCTTCCTTGATGACTTTTCATTTTTTAACTTTTGAGAAGGAAATCTGTAACTGAAACCAGCACTCTGCAGTAGCTAGACTGAGTGGCGTTGCCTCATTACCACCCTTCATTTATAAGAGATACTGAGTAATGGAGCTTCAGTCCTCATGCTTGTGTGGCAAGCACAATAATGAACTGCAATATTCCCTCCATCCTGGAAATTGGCTTATTCAATTACTTTTTTCTTACTTAATTTTAAACACTTATTTCTATTTTCAAAATAAAAAATTTTTGAAATAATTAGTTCCTTTCAAAAATGGTATGGATTCTTTGTTCAAATAACTTTACTTCTTTATGTATTTGGAAAAAGACTTTATAATACTTGAAACATTGATTTTGAAAATAGTGATGATTTAGACATGATATAATAAATGGCTGGTTCATTTAATAAAAACTAATGAGAAAAATGTTACAGTTTTCATAATTTAGATATATTGAATGCTTATATTTATTTCCTATAGTATTCAATAATTGAGTTATTTTTTACAGTGTCTGTATAGGTCTTTAAAAAATAAATATTTTTAATAATATCTTGGAATTATTCCTTTCATTCTACTTTCCAAAGGTGTAATGTTTACTCTATGAATATAATCCTGAATTTAAAATCATATGTTTTGCATGTAAGTTTAGAAAATAGATATTGGTAGGTAGGAAATATATGGCTTTAATATTAGTCGTCAAATAATTAACTTGTGTAAATCCTTGATGCAAATATGTCATAACCTTTGGTTTAAAAAGCAGAGCACATCAGGGAAGATTTACATTGTTGAATTTATTCTTGATCTACTGAAATTTTGACTTTAAAATATTGTTTCATATAAAATAAATCCATTGATTCCCTTGCAGGTTTTTCTTCTAGAAACAATCTCTTCAAAAACTCAATAAATCCTAACAGTTGAAAGTTACAGAATGAACTCCAACAATATTTTGAGCAGATAAAATTCATTTCTCCAAATGTGGCTTTTATGTTAAGTAGAGAGCTGACATCATAATATAAAGGCTTTAAAAAAATTGAAAACCTGTTGAAAAATCTAAAAACATACATTCTTATGAGCAATATATATATATATATATGAGTTAATAAAGTGTTTCTGTTTAATTTTCCATTTTTTGAAAGTATTTATGACTTCATTTTTGTAAATTCTGATTGAAACAACAATAAAGCTTTAGAAAATCATAAGGTGAAACACTATTAATCAAGTCAGGAGATCTGTTTTCCTGATCAATACTTTTCTTGAAATATGCTAAACAGAAATATAATGTTTCCTCATTCTATGAATAAGTAAAAATTAATCATGAATTTCAAAACATGATATCATTTCCTGTCCATTTTAAAGACTGTTGCAGTATATGCAGAAGTCTTTAATACATACTGTCTAATTAGTCTTAGAGCTTCTTATTAAATTAACAATTTCTACATAAGCTATAGAAATCACAAAAGATATTTAAAAATTCTAAAATATACCACAAACCAAAAAAAGCCATGAATTATTGTTAAAAATATTTCCTCAAAGAAAAATATAACTAAATAACTAAAGCAAAAATAATTTCATAATATCTATGAATATAAATTTTGAATTTCATGTTGCTCCCTCTCAGCTTATAATAATTAAGATGTGAACTCATTTAAATGAGATGAGGTGATAAGGGAAATTGTGAATCAATTTATGGCAAATATAGGGATTATCTGGCAAAAAGAATAAAATGTTCAAGAGCAAAACATAACATACAGGAGAAAATGTATAGAATCATGAAAACAGAACACAAACCACACAGGATACAGAGCACAGAAAACAGGATTCATAACAAAGGAAACAGGATATACAGGCCAGAAAACAAAATACAGAGCATAGGAAACAGGATATAGAACATATTAAACATGATATATAGCACAGGAAACAGGATGCAGAGCACAGGAAACGGACTATAGAGTGTTCAAAAATAGTTGACTAAGAAATACTGTGAATGAACAAAAATATCTTATATAAACCAAGAAAGTCAAGCAAATGTTGATTGCTAGATTTTGTCACTGGAGGAATGGAAGCATAATGTTAGAAATATGAAAAAAAAACAAAAACAAAAAGCCAACCAAACCAAAAACAAACAAAAATAAAAACCTCTTAGACCTCTTAGTAGAAAATCAGGCTTACAGAAGCAAGGTGATAACAGGAAGAGTATTGAACTTAGTATGTGGAGTCAGCTGTTCCCTTCATCCTGTACCTAGCAAGGATGCAAAGGACCTGTGCATTGCCGTGAGTATAGACAGTTTCTCAACAGTTAGCAATAAACAAACGATCCACTTTTGTGTAAAGAGGCTCTCTCTTCTCTCATAAACTTGGTCACTGTTCTATAACTGTTCTGTTTTACACTGTTCATAACAAACATCACAAATGTGCATATTGAGTATTTTCTTGTTCATCATAAACTCATTGTCTAACTTAATGCATCTTAGGTTCTTTCATTGACTCTTTTTTATTTTATTTTATTTTATTGAAAATGCAACGTCTTTTGAGACTAAAGCCACTGGCGTATGGTTAGTGATATCATTAAGAGCATTATGGGATTTTAACGTGAGTTACTTCCTTCTGAAAAGTTGGTGGTCTGGGTGTATTCAAGCCCTAGTTGAGCATTTCCATGTACTCCTTGGTCCTCTTTTGTCCTCTGCGTTCTCCTTATTCTCCCCATTTTAGTTTTCCATTCCTATTCTCATGTTGCTCTCATAACACATATGTTCTCTAAACAGACCCATAATCCTCAGTCTCCCTAATATGTATGCTTAAATTCCTAGAACATATTAAGTATATGAGTTTAGAACTTTATACAACATAAAGAGAATTTTTATAAAAGAAGTAAAAAGTTCTGAGCCTAAAATTACAGTTTAGAAAATAAATAAGTATATTTCAGTAGCAAAGTGGTAGTCTACCATGTATGAGACCCTTGTTCCAGTCCTCAACACTAAACAAACTAAATAGATGCAGAATTTATGATGGTGACATACATTTTCAATCCTAAAAGAAAGAAAGGTGAGATAAGAATTTTACACAACCCAGTTTCTTTTGGCATACAAATTTTCTTCCTTTACCCAGATATTTTCTTTCCAGTCTAGAATATGTGTGATATTCTCTAGCATCCCTTCTGTTATCAGCTACCTACTATCTGCATTCCTAAGTTTAAATCGGTAGTCATTTTTACATGGCTCTTCAACATTATCTGTAACTAATGACAGGTACCACTGAATCTCTATCTTCCTTCCACCTACAGTCTTACCATAATAGTCATGGCTCACATTTCTTCTTCATAAGGCTTTTCTAACTAGTCCTTCCTCTGCCATTCTTGGGAGGCTTATTATCTTTTGGCCTTTGCCTAAGTGTATGTCCTGAGTTGAAAATGTTATCAGGTCTTCTCCTTTCTTGAACTCTTTTTTTTTAATAATTTCTTTTTTTATTTCTTCAAGTTATATCTCAATCACAATCCCCTCCATACTCCCCCTTCCAGGCCCACCCATCCGCCCTCCTCTCCCTCAACCCCCCATCCTCTTCCCTTTTTTTTTTTTTTTTTTAGTTTAAGGTATTTCTTTTTCCCCCCAACAGCTCTTCCTTTCAATCTAACAAATGGTTCTTTCTCTTATAACTATAAATACAATATAAAACAACAGAAATAAATAGGCCACAATTATGAGAGTTATATGGCTTAGCATACATTGCCAATGTCCAGTCCATATGTATTTGGTACCTGATGTTAACATTCTACTATCTAACCATCTCCATGAGTTTAAAGTTCTATATCTAACTCAGCTTTCATATTAACTTGCCTCACAATTTTAAAAATATCTTCTTAGACCCAGAACACCCTCTTGATTCCTAAACAACTCAAAATTTAACTATGAGACTCTAGCTATCTATTCTTCAACCACCTCAGAGACCTGAGAGGGATAAATATATCTGATTATATAGGAAGTGCAGGGCTCGCAGCTTCCAAAACTAAGAAATGACATATCAGTGGCTGCCTGGACAGTTCCCATTTTCTCTCCATACATTACAGCATCAATCTTCAGCCATTTGGCCCCATTTCTCTGACAGACATTGATTGTAGAGCAGGAATTATGAAGGACTTACCTACCCTGTCTTGGCAGAGCTAGGCTGTCAACTTACCTGATTTCAAGTTTTGTACTTTTTGGACAGCAGTCTGTCTACAGTTGAAGCAAGGGGTTTTTCTTGCCAAGAGAAAGGCTTACCACCAATTCAACCATCTCCTACTGGAGATTCTTCGATGCTCATCTTCTACTTGGAGTAGAATAGGGGGTGCTGTCAGGAGCTGACATGTCTAGATATCAAAAAATCTTAAGTTAAGAAAACATCTTTGAATGCCATATTCTGCAGATCTCTTGAGGTTTTTGAAGATGCCCTATCTATCTCTTATATTTAGATAAGCAAATGTTGTTTGTCTCTTAGCAACTTGATTTCTGAGTAGCTTAGAAAGTAACTGTGATACACTATCATAGTAACTAACAAAATGACACGCTTGCATGACTGTTAGTTTGCATTTCTTAATTGTCCTAACCAGGTTATGACGGTTGGTAGCAAGAGGCCAAAACTTGACATTTCATTTTTAAGCATTACTAGGTACAATACCTTTAAGAAGCGTTACCCTTAATTTTGTATCAATATACAAAGATCAATACCAATGTGGCCAAATATAATCTTAATTTTGTATCAATATACAAAGATCAATACCTATGTAGCCCAATACAATCTTAATTTTGCATCAATATACAAGGGTTAATACCATTGTGGCCAAATATAATCTTAATTTTGTATCAGTATACAAAGATCAATACCTATGTAGCCTAATACAATCTTAATTTTGCATTAATATACAATGATCAATACCAATTTAGCCAAATATAATATTAATTTTGTATCAATATACAGCGGTATAAGGCCATATTCAATAATCTGTCCTTTTTTCTTGATCTTACCTATACTATGCCTATGTCCCATTTTTTTCTCAAGTCTGTTCACACCTACATAGGAGAGAAAGAAAGATACAGAAAAGAAAAAGAGAGAAGTCCCTGGGTCTAACCTCCAAAACCCATTTAACAAGACCATTTAACAGCTTGTAGTCTCTTCCCCTAAATAACAAAATTTTCTATTATCTATCAAATAACCAAAGTGGGGGAGAACACCCTCCCCACCTTCTGGGGATGCGACGTTGTTCTCTTAAAATGACTTCCTGCTAATTTGGGACGTAGTAAACCTGTTTGGGGCCCAAATAAGAATGGAAAAATGGTTAAAAATGTTAATAGAATCATTGGATGTTCAGTCCTTTTGTGCTCAGCTATTTAGTTGTCCTAAAAAGTTCATAGACAGAAGCTGATCTTCAGAGCTTTACTGAAGATCTGGCTGGAGTAGTCTGTGGAGCTGAACTATGTTAGCGATTTTGAGTTGTTGTGGTTGTAGACTTTTGAGGAAACTGCTATTGAGGAAGTCTGCAAGGCTGGATCATCTGGGCCACTCGTCTTCTTTGGTGTCTGATATGTTTTCTGCTGAGGTTTCCATTGTCCAGTTGTCCCTGGATTCCTTGAATGGATGCTTTAAATCTCCTGAAAGAATAAGAACAGAGCCCTGCCCTAATCTTAACTCTGGGACAATTACCTTTCTTTTTTTTTGTGGGGGGGGGGTGGTCAGGTAATATTTTTCCTGGAGCAAATTTGGTTTTTTGACAATATATAAAGTATTACCTTTCAATCTGGATTAAAGAAGAAATTTGATAATTTGGAGCTAAACAAACCTTTAGTGTATATATTTTGAGATCTCAAAGGACAATTTGTTTGAATTGCGGCATGCCGTTTGTAAGTAGCTTTTAAACTAAAATCCTTCCAAATCCTCTGTGCCTGTCTCTGCATTCTAAGTATTGGTATCAAAGACATGTGGTTCCCAACTGATGGGATTAAAGATGTGCTCCACCACCCCTGGATTGAAGTTTTTCTTTATTTAGAGCTTGTTTTGTATCAGGCTGACCTTGAGCTCTGAGATCTGCCTGTTTCTGTCTCTAGTGTGTTAGGATTAAGGGTGTATTCTTCTAGAATGATGGGATTAAGGGTGTGTACCAACACCACCCTGTTCCTTGTAACCCTAGAATTTATAAGACAACTAACTCTATAGTGATCCTCCTGTCTCTGCTGGAGGTAAAGGCATGGGCTAACACCACGCCTTTCATGTATTTTACCTTAGCTCTAAGTTTTTTCAACTCTTGGAGGTTTGTAAAACCAGGTTGAACAGTTGTAACCTTTAATTTATTTACAGTGTTTTAAACCTGTTACCTGCTTTTTAGTGCCAAACCATGGAAATATCCTATACCTCTACAAAAAAAAAAAAAAAGAACTTTTAAGCTGCTATCAAGTTTGTGTAATCTATGGCCACCTGTAGTCTAACATTCTAATCTGAAATTAAGGCCGTTTTCCTTTCATGCCAGTAAGGCAAGTATACCTTTGGTAAATTATAGTTTGAAATTTTTATAGTGTATTTTTATTATATTTTTAAGCTTATTAACTCTTTTCTTAAAAAAGTATTATTTACTTCTAGAACATAGTTTCCTCCCTCCTCCCCTCCTGTCCCCTCCTTCCCTCCCTCCCTCCTTGTTCTTCTACTTGGTGTTCTCCTCCTCAGATGAGGTGGGCCCTCACATATCATACTCCCTCAGATCTTGCGTCATGTGAGGGCCAAGAGCTTCCACTTGTACTGGAGCTTGTTAAGGCACACCATCTAGGGTGTGGTGTTCTACTAACCTGCAGCAGATTCCATGACTCACTGGTGGGTAGAAATTTTCCTAGGATAGATATGCTAGGTTCCTATCTATTTGGGTGTGTGGGTTGTAGGATAGTTATCCTGTGATGTATGGTTAATATCCATTTAAAAAGGAATACATACCATGTTTATCATTCTGGGACTGCTCATTTAGGATGAGCTTTTCTAGCTCCATCCATTTGGTTTCGAATTGCATGATTTCCTCATTTCTGATAGCTGTGTAGTATTCCATTGTGTAAATGTACCACAGTTTTTTTTTATCCATTCTTCAGTTGAAGGACATCTGGGTTGTTTCCAGTTTCTGGCTATTGATAATAAAGCTGCAATGAATATTGTTGAGGCAATGTCCTTGTGGTTTCCTTTCAAATCTTTTGGATATATGCCCAAGAAGGGTATGGCTGGGTCTTGAGGTAGATTTATTCCCAATTTTCTAAGATATCTCCAGATTGATTTCCAAAGTGGTTGCACAAGTTTGCAGTCCCACCAGCAATGGGGGAAGATTCCCCTTTCTACACATCCTCTCCAGCATGTGCTATCATTTGAGTTTTTGATCTTAGCCATTCTGACAGGTGTGAGATGGAATCTCAGAGTTATTTCAAGTTGCATTTTCCTGATGACCAAAGATGTTGAACATTTCCTCAAATGTCTCTCGGCCTTTAGAGATCCCTTTTCTGTGAATTCTCGGTTTAGCTCTATACCCCATTTATTGATGGGATTATTTGATTTTTTGGTGTTTAATTTCTTCACTTCTTTATATATTTTGGAAATTAGCCCTCTGTCAGATGTTGGGTTGGTGGAGATCCTTTCCCAGTCTGTAGGCTGCCGTTTTGTTCTAAGGACAGTGTCCTTTGCCTTACAGAAGCTTTTCAATTTTATAAGGTCCCATTTATTGATTGTTTGTTTTAGTGCCTGAGCTATTGGTGTTCTATTCAGGAAGTTGCTACCAGTGCCAATGAGTTCAAGGCTTTTCCCCACTTTCTCTTCTATTGATGTTAGTGTGTCTGGATTTATGTTGAGGTCCTTGATTGACTTAGACTTAAGTTTTGTACAGGGTGATAAGTATGGATCTATTTGCATTCTTCTACATGTTGACATCCAGTTAGACCAGCACCATTTATTGAAGATGCTTTCCTTTTTCCATTGTATGTTTTTGGTTTCTTTATCAAAAATTAAGTGACCGTAGGTGTGTGGGTTTATTTCTGGGTCTTTAATTCGATTTCATTGGTCATCTGGTCTGTTTCTATACCAGTACCATGCTGTTTTATTACTATTGCCCTGTAGTACAGCTTGAAATCCGGGATGGTG
>CAJQZJ010004752.1:7374123-7405916 GCA_907164525.1 Lophiomys imhausi
CACACACACACACACACACACACACACACACACACACACACACACACCATACCTGCATAATGTGCTACCATTTCCCGTCTTCATTGGAGAATGAACTACAGCACACTCCACCAAATACGGGACTTTGAAACTTCAAAACTGTTTTCTGAATTTTTGTAAGAAGCCATGTCAAATATTTCACCATACTGATATAAAGTACTGCTTAATTTACTCTTTTTTTTCAACATGCCCTTGCTGTTCTTAAAATAAATATCATTTAAAAGTTTAACTAATGCTCTATAACAGCATCCTTATAAATGTTACCTATCCTCTCTCCTCACTACCCATGACCTCACTCTCTGAGGTCATGGGACAAAAGGGGGTGCAGATAACAAAAAGCAATAAACTCTTCCAGATATCTTTCCAGCTAATCTCCAGAGTAGGTTCCCAGTGGGAATACCATCTGTATTTTAGAATGCATTAACACAACCAAGCTGTAGAAAACAGAAGACTGTCATACCCAATTGATCTGGATCAAAATTCAATTGACTAGAAGGAAAATTTACCACTAAACTTTCATCCAGTTCAAAGTCTCAATATGGGAGGAAGGGTAAGAGAATCCTGGTGGAAAAATCAGCCACATACTGCTAATTAGGTGTCTTCATGATCCTCACAGGAAGACCAGATAGCCAATTAAGCCTAATTGCTGAACTGGAGGGCCTTGGGGTCCACCCCCTACAGAGTTCCCGGCAGTAGCTGCAGGGATAGCTTTGCTCAGAGCAGGACTTCAGCACCACACTTCTCAAACTAATTTCAGTGACACTTTATCCTAATATACTCAAGAGGAGAGAGGGCATATTCTACTTCTCAAGTAATGTTATATTCTTTAGGATTGATTTCTAATTAATTTTGTTCTCTGAATTTCAATATAGTCCCAAGCCTTTGCTTGGGTTAGCTTATGAACATCAAGAGATATACTGGAAAAAATATATCTGTTGGAAAAGATGACTGTAAAATTGTCATTATAAAATATAAGATGTACAATTTAATGCAAACAAGAACTCACTCTATGATTTTTAGATTGTGCACTAAAAACTAAATTCTTTGTCTCTGAGAAAATATTCTAGAAAACTGTCAGTTGTAGGAATCTTTTGCTTTGTTTAGTACTTTTCAACATCTTTATTATAACTAAGGTTTATCAGTTTGTGTCCTTTATCTCTAGCACTTAGTGAAGTCAAAAGGCAAAACTGAACCTTCCTCTTTTTCTGATTTATTTTAGTAAATTAGTAAGACGCTCAGCCTCCCAGGCACCCTGATAGGTTTCTGCTGTGCCTGGAACTACACTCCTCCATCCTGACATGCTTGCCCTATGTAGTTTTCACTATTTGCATTTAAAATGAACAAATGCTAGATTTCATTCTTATTCAAGGCCTTCTGCAAAAGGGTTGCTTCCAGGTTGCTGCTGGAATGTGAAATTTTTCCACACTGCATTTATTAGCCATAGAAACAAGCAAATAGGGTTTATAAGAAATGACTGGGTCCAGGGGCTATTAATTTTCCTCTCTGGCAGCATTATTCATTTCTTTACATCTTTTACTTTCCTTTAGTTCTAGGAACACAAATGATAGATGAGAAATTTGCTAGATGTAATTGAATGATTACTGTCTTTCAAGTAAAAAATAAGTAAATTTGGATAGGGGAAAGAGTGTTTACAAGGCAAATACAGGGAAAATGAGAAGGAAAGAGGGAGGGAGACAGACAGAAAGACAAAAGAAAAGCATCAATGAATAGAAAGAAAGGGTTATGAACAGGAATGACCCTCAAAAAAGAAAAGCCCTTTCTCTTAGGACTGTACCAGATATAAATATAAGAGATATAATATACTATATTTTTGCCTTTTTTTGTAAATTTTGCCACTATGATCTACCTTAATATCATATTCGTATATCCTATAGTTGGACAGTCTTCTCTATGATGATCAAGTTGATCTGAAGGTTTTGATTCTCTAAAATTACATTTCAAAAAGAAATTTAGGGGAGAAGGAGGCAAGATCATGAAAAGTGTTTTACATCGGATGCTTTCTAGCTGAGGATAGGTGAAGCAATGAGATCATCAGTAAACTCAGAGAGCAATTCCAGCATTGTAATGATGACTTAGAAAGTACTTTTCCAAAAGAGCAATGATTTCACATGGGCTTGCAAATTAACAAAAGTGGGATAAGTGTCTGGCATACTTGCCTTTATTTTATATCTGCTTCCTTTACCATGGGACAGATCTTGACTAAACTTTGCACACAGCCACTTTAATCATTCAAGGAGTGCCTGTCTAAAGCTGGTGATACCTAACCCATCACATCCCACCTCAAGGCTGAAGGCACAAAGATAAGAGTATCTAAGTTATTGTACTGTCAGCTGTTAAAATGCCCTACTCAAGACCCTGTAAAACACACCTAGGAGTTTCTACTCAATGTTTTAAATCTCAGTCATCTTGAACTTAAAGGACAGTAGAACCTGGGACGATCAGTCATTGATAAAGCAGTCTGCAAACAGAAGCATCCATCTGGAGGGAACTAGATGGTTCCCTCAAGTAATTAGAACTTCTCTAGAGACATCTTACAGAACTGTGACTCCCACAATTGCCACCTGCAGTCTGACCAAAACTGATAAATGAGGAAGCATAGCTAAAGCCTTTGATAGTACTTTGAATACAGACTGAAATATTTAATCTCCATCTTCTCTAAGTGGACATTTTGATTAAAAATTTTCCTCCTTTTTCTCCTTTATTTCTGATTGGCTTCTGTGAGGCCAGTGGCCAGAAATGACATATTAGAGCTTTCAGAATCAGCTCTCTGGCCTAGAATTCCATTTACACTGGTTTAAAAATAAATAAATATATAGCTGGGGAGATGACTCAGTGGTTAAAAGGCTTGATGCTCTTGCAGAGGAATTGGGTTTGGTTCCCAACATTCCTTACTTCTATGGTAGAGACACCAGACATGTAAATGATGAACAAACATATATGCAGGTAAACATTCATACACATGAGTAAAAATAAGTACATCTTTTAAAAATAGAACAACATAATAAAAACAAATGATTATAGTTATTTTTCTGTTACAGAAATCAATTGCATTAAGAAGCTTTCAGAATATTGAAATAATGCAAGAAGTAAGGATATATATTTCTCATAACTTCACTCACATATTGTAGTAGGTTATTGGAGTACCACTGATTAGTTGACAACATAAATTTATTGTCTCACAGTTCTCTCAAGTAGGAATCTGAAATCAAGGTATTTATAGGATCTGTTTCTTATTAAGGACTCAAAGGAAAGGCCCTCCTCTAGGTTATTCTCTGTGACTAGAAAAAAAATTTTGGTATGGTATGTCATGTTCTCCCAAAATACGTGCCTCATTCAAACCCTCCCTTTTATATGGGCACAGTTCAGACTGAATTAGAGACCCTCCATTATGACCTTCACTGATTACATTTTCAACAGTCCTATTTCCAGATAAGGTTTTATTCTAAGACATTGTGGGCTAACTCTTCAACCTGTATATTTGTGGAAACATAAAATACAATGCATAACACTCATAAATCACTATTAAAGTTAAGGACATGCTGACAGATAACTAATATTAAAGAATACCTTTATTATCTTCCTTGAGTGCAACAAATCAATTTTCTGAACTGTTTAATTAAAAAACCAGCCAAAATTATATACAAATAAGAAATTTTAAGTTAATACCATGAATTTGTTATCATAGAAAATAAAATTCTGTCAAAGTCAAATTATTATTTAGAATTTAAACAAGCCTTTGAAGGCTAGCATATTATCCCATTGAGAAGTCTACTGTTACAACAGGTTCCTCTGTTTGAAGTGAAGTTGACTATTATTTGGAAATCTCATTGAATAAATATGGTTCCAATGAATAAGGATGACAACTATGTAGAGAGTGGTTTACTATAAAGAATTACAGCTAGATTGAACAATTTATCATGAGAAAAAGCATCAGTGTGTGAAAACAGAAGTCTAAAACATTTTTCCTCTCAGGAAAAAAGTATTAATGATTAAAAAAAACGTATTAGAGTTACAAGACAATAAAAGAAACTTTAAAAATCTCAAATTAGCTGATAAAAAGCCACCAAGACTTCTATAGCTGAGGTAGAGCAGTCAAGAAGGAGGTCTCTCAGGGATGGAAGCTAGTGCCTATAGCTATGTCTCATAACTGATTTTTTAAAAAAGTTAGGTTTTCCATCAGTCAAACTGATCATCCTTGGAATGCCAAGTTGACCATTCAAAGGGAGTTATCTCACCAGAATAATTGGATACAAAATTACCCTGCAAGACCATGTTTGCCTGCATGGCACCATGCCCAAGCGTGTGTGTATAGCACAAATTGAATTCAAAGTTATTTTTTAAGTACATGAATTTGATAAGGAATGGAGGTATGGTGTTGAATCTTTGAGGGGTTAGCAAGATGAGTAAGAAGTGAATATGGTCAAAATACATTGTATGCATATATTAAATTTTTAAAGGATTTTTTTAAAGTTTATATCTTTAAAAAATCACAATAAATATCTAGACAACAACTGTAAAGAAATGGATACATAGAACTTATTTGAGAAAGAATTCAAAGCAATCATCTTAATGACTCTACAAGAGAACACAAATAGACAAGCAAGTAAAATCATAAAAATTACACAACAAAGTGAGACTAATAAATGATGGAACTACTAAATGTACAGGACCAGTTATCTTCACTAAAGAACCTCCAAATTTTCCAAATAGAAATCCTAGATCTGAAAAAAAAATTTTTTAAATATCCAAGAGGCAATCATCAACATCCTCCAACAACTAGAAGAAAGAATCCATGAGTTCAAAGACAGATAAGGTTATGAGAGATTATCAGAGAAATATAAAGGAAATAATAAAGAAAAATGAAGAGGTCTAAACCATTTATAGAACAAAATGAACATTGTGGGATTCCTAATAATAGAAAATGAGAGAGTAAAATGGAGTAGAAGGCTTTTTGGAAAAGACAATGACCCAAATTTCCCAACTCTGAGAAAGAAAATAGACCTTCAAAGTTAAACTCAAAGCATTCTAAGTAGAAATAACACAAAGTAGTTCCCATAATGATGGACATTATTAACACACTCCTGAAATTCAGAGAAGCAACTTAATACTCAGGAACACGAATAAGTACAGTAAGGGCTCTTCTTACATCATATGAAATATAATTTAATTCTCAAATGTCAAATAAAGCAGAATGATAGATAATGATAAAGTGTCAAGTCACTGTGAAAGAATATTATGTCAAACTCTAGTGGGAAACGAAATATAACATGCACAACTTGACACAATTCAGGGGATAAATAAACTTGACTTAACAATACAGGAAGATTGCAGTATTCCTCATTTAATAACAAATAAATAAGTCAGATAGAAGATCAGTAAATAATGAAGAACTGAATGAAAAATATTATAAGACTACCAGACCCAAGTACATACAGATATTTTCTAAGATACCACAGACTACAAGACAAATATTAATAAAAATTGGGAAGAGGGAATGATATGAAGCATCCTTTCATTAATGAAATAAGCTGGAAATTAGTAGCCAAAGCAGATCACCAAAGCTGATAAATATGTGTATACTAAACAATACATGGGTTGAATAATAAATCCTAGAATTTAAAAATATCTTGAGAAAAAAGAAAATGCAGCACTCCAAGTTTACAGCAGACAGCAGACACTCAAGAAAGTTTACAGTGAGGAATTTCTACACCAAAAACAAATCTCAAGTCAACCACATGACTTTAAACCTTAAGGAAATAGAAAAACAAAAATATGAGGAAGAAGCAGAATGGCACATTCTAAAATGGAAATAAATAAAATAGAGACGAACAAAGAAAATCAAACTTCAGAATTGTGCATGAAAATATCAATAAAATTAGTAAGTGAATAATAAGATAGACCAAGAAGAAAAAGGAGTAAACAAAATCAGTAGTGAAAAAAGGGGCATTCAAACAGATATCACAGATATAAATAGGCTCATGAAACTGCTATCAACAGTCCAATAAAAATAAATGTAATAATAAAAAATGTATATACTCCAAAAGCATACAACCTACAAGAATAAATTGTGAAGAAATTTTTAAAAATACTTAAAAGAAACAATGATCTACCAAAAACACAAAACACCTGACAAAAATTTCTCTACATAAAAAAGTACTACACTAGATAGATTCATGGAAGAATTTGTGAATTCTTCACACTCCTGAACTCATTTTATACAGCCAAGTCTACACCAAAACCAAAATAAAGAGTGAAAAATACTGTTCTGTTGTTTCTATATTATTGATTGCAGACATGAGTTTGGTTATTTGTTGTCATCTTATTTCACTACTTTGGGGTGTTATTTCCTTTTCATCTAAAGATTTTTCATCAAATCAAATTTAGCAGCATATCAAAATAAACTTATTCCTGCAATTCCAGGATGTGAAATAGCAAAAGTTAATCAATAATATCACATTAACAGAATAGAAGCAAAAACAAAAAACCCGATCATATTCATTTAGACAAAGTGCTTTGTAACCATAAATACATTTTTTTCCTTTCTTTTTTATTTCTTCAAGTTACATCTCAATCGCAGTCCCCTCCCTATTCCCCCTCCAGTCCCACCGTCCCACCCTCAACCCCCCATCCTCTTCCCTTTTTTTTTTCTTTTAAGTTTAAGGTATATCTTATTTCCCCCTACAGTTTCCCCTTTCAGTCCAACAAATGGATCTTTCTCTTATAATAATAAATACAATACAGTACAACAGAGGTGATTAGGCCACAGTTATGAGGGTTATATGGTTTAACGTACATTCCCAATGACCAGTCCATATGTATTTGGTACCTGACTTTAACATTCTACTATCTAAACATCTCCGTGAGTTTAAAGGTCGATATCTGACTCAACATTCATACTAACTTGCGACACAATTTTAAAAGTATCTTCTTAGATCTATAACACTCTCTTGACTCCTAAATAACTCAAAATTAAATTATGAGACTCTAGCTATCTGTTCTTCAACTACCTCAGGGACCTGAGAGGGATAAATATATCTGATTATATAGGAAGTGCAGGGCCTTCAGCTTCCCAAATTAAGAAATGACATACTTGTAGCTGCCTGGACAGTTCCCATTTTCTCTCCATACATTACAGCATCGATCTTCAGTCATTTGGCCCCGTTTCTCTGACAGACATTGATTGTAGAGCAGGGGTTATGAAGGACGTACCTACCCTGTCTTGGCAGAGCTAGGCTGTCGACTTACCTGCTTCCAGGTTTTGTCCTTTTTGGACAGCATTCTGTCTACAGTTGGAGCAAGGGGCTTTTCCTACCAAGAGATAGGCTTCTGACTAATTCAATCATCTCCCACTGGAGATTCTTCGATGCTCATCTTTCTTTCTTCATGGACTTGAATTTCTTGTCATACGGGTCTTTCACTTGCTTGGTTAGAGTTACCCCCAGTTATTTCATGTTGTTTGTGGCTATTGTGAAGGGGGTTGTTTCCCTTATTTCTTCCTCAGCCCATTTGTTTGTTGTATAAAAAAGGGCTTCTGATTTTTTTGAATTAATTTTGTATCCAGCCACTTTGCTGAAGGTGTTTATCAGCTGTAAGAGTTCTCTGGTGGAATTTTTGGGGTCGCTTATGTATACTATCATATCATCTGCAAATAGGGATAATTTGACTTCTTCGTTTCCGATGTTTATCCCCTTGATATCTTTTAGTTGTCTTATTGCTCTAGCAAGAACTTCAAGTACTATATTGAAGAGATATGGTGAAAGTGGACATCCTTGTCTTGTCCCTGAGTTTAGAGGAAATGCTTCAAGCATCTCTCCATTTAATTTAATGTTGGCCACTGGCCTGCTGTATATTGCCTTTATTATTTCTAGGTATGGCCCTTGTATGCCCGTTCTCTCCAGAACTTTTAGCATGAAGGGGTGTTGGATTTTGTCAAATGCTTTTTCTGCATCTAGCGAGATTATCATGTGGTTTTTTTCTTTAATCTTGTTTATATGGTGAATGATGTTGATAGACTTTCATATGTTGAACCATCCCTGCATCTCTGGGATGAAGCCTACTTTATCATGGTGTATGATACTTTTGATGTGTTCTTGAATTCGGTTTGCTAGTATTTTATTAAGTATTTTGCATCTATGTTCATGAGGGAGATTGGTCTGAAGTTCTCTTTCTTTGTTGGGTCTTTGTGTGGTTTAGGAATCAGGGTGATTGTGGCCTCGTAGAATGAGTTTGGCAATGTTCTTTCAGATTCTATTTTGTGAAAGAGTTTGAAAAGTATTGGTGTTAGCTCCTCTTTGAAGGTCCGGTAGAATTCCGTGCTAAAGCCATCTGGCCCTGGGCTTTTTTTGGTTGGGAGATTTTTAATGACTGTTTCTATTTCCTTATGGGTTATAGGGCTGTTTAATCTGTTTATCTGATCTTGATTTAGCTTCGGTAGGTGGAATCTATCAAGAAAATTGTCCATTTCCCTTAAGTTTTCAAATTTGGTGGAGTGTAGATTTTTAAATTAGGATCCAAATATTCTCTGGATTTCCTCAATGTCTCTGATTATTTCTCCCTTTTCATTTCTGATTTTGTTGATTTGTGTTTTCTCCCTCTGTCTTTTGGTTAATTTGGCTAAGGGTCTGTCTATTTTGTTGATTTTCTCGAAGAACCAACTCTTGGTTTCATTTATTCTTTGTATAGTTCTTTTTTGTTTCTAAGTTGTTGATTTCAGCCCTAAGTTTGATGATCTCCTGCATTCTGCTCCTCTTGGGAGTGTTTGCTTCTTTTTTTTCCAATTCACCCAGTTTAGCTGTTAATTCGCTAATATGAGCTGTCACAATTTTCTTTTTGAAGGCACTTAGTGCTATGAACTTTCCTCGTAGCACAGCTTTCATTGTATCCCATAGGTTTGGGTATGTTGTGTCTTCATTTTTGTTGGATTTTATGAAGTCTTTGATTTCCTTCTTTATTTCTTCCCTGACCCAGTGGTCCTCTTTTCTAGTAAAGAGTTGTTCAATTTCCATGTGAGTGTAGACTTTCTGTTGATTCTTTTGCTACTGAAGTCCAGCTTTATTCCATGGTGGTCTGATAAGATACAAGGGGTTATTTCAATTTTCTTGTATCTGTTGAGGCTATCTTTGTGTCCAACTATATGGTCGATTTTGGAGAAGGTTCCGTGAGGTGCTGAGAAGAAGGTGTATTCTTTTGTGTTGGGTGAAATGTTCTGTAGAGATCTGTTAGGTCCATTTGGTTCATGATCTCTGTTAGACTCATTATTTCTCTGTTTGGCTTCTGTCTTGATGATCTGTCCATAGTTATGAGTGGGGTGTTGAAGTCTCCCACTATTAAAGTGTTTGGATCAATGTGTGATTTAAGTTTTAGAAGTGTTTCTTTTATAAATGTAGGTGCCTTTGTATTTGGGGCATAGATGTTCAATATTGAGATGACCTCTTGATGAATATTTCCTTTAATGAGTATGTAATGCCCTTCTCTGTCTTTTTTTATTAACTTCAATTGGAAGTCTATTTTGTTTGATATTTGGGTGGCCTACTCCAGCTTGTTTCCTGGGTCCACATGTTTGGAAAACCTTTTCCCAGCCCTTTACTCTGAGATAGTGTTTATCTTCAATAGTGAGGTGTGTTTTTTGTATACAGCAAAAAGATGGGTCTTGTTTATGGATCCAGTCTGTAAGTCTGTGTCTTTTTATTGTTGAGTTGAGTCCATTGATGTTGATGGATATTAGTGACCAGGGGTTGTTATTTCCCATTCTTTTGGTTTAGCTGGCTGTCTTGTGTTTCTCTTTTGTTTAGTTGCTGTGGAGGTTTCTATTTCCTCTGTTTTCTTGGGTGTAGTTATCTTCTCTGGGTTGGAATTTTCCTTCTAGGATCTTCTGTAGGGCTGGGTTTGTGAGGAGATATTGTTTGAATTTGATTTTGTCATGGAATATCTTTTTTTCTCCTTCTATGTTGATAGAGAGTTTTGCTGGGTATAGTAGTTTGGCTGGGCACCTATGTTCTCTCAGGGCTTGTAGGACATCCATCCAGGCCCTTCTAGCTTTTAAAGTTTCTGAGGAGAAGTCAGGTGTGATTCTGCCATTGTATGTGACTTGGCCTTTTTCTCTTACAGCTTTTAATATCCTTTCTTTGTTCTCTACATTTGGAGTTTCTATTATTATGTGGCGAGAGGAGTTTCTTTTCTGATCTAATCTGTTTGGTGTTCTGTAAGCCTCTTGGATTTTTACTGGCATCTCTTTCTTTAGGTTTGGGAAGTTTTCTTCTCTGATTTTGTTGAAGATATTTCCTGAACCATGGAGTCCGTAGTCTTCTCTTTCCTCTATGCCTATAATTCTTAGGTTTCATCTTTTCATTGAGTCCTTGATTTCTTGAATGTTGTGGGTGAGAGATTTTTTTAGCTTTTTCATTTTCTTTGGATGTTGTACTGATTTCTTCCATCGAATCTTCCATGCCTGAGATCCTGTCTTCCATCTCTTGCATCCTATTTTTCATACTCACATCCGTAGATCCTGTTCTCTTCTCTTGATTCTCCATTTCCTCTTTTAACTCTGACTGTGTTTTCTTTATTGTTTCCATTTCTATTTTCATGTCTTGAATGGTAGTATTCATTTTGTACATTTCCTTCTCCAGTTTGCTTGTTTTTGTCTGGAGGTCTTTCATTGCTTTATTCTTTTCCTGTTCAAGCTGGGTCACCTTGACTTGGAGCTCTTTAATGATGTTATTTGTTGTTTTGACTTGTAAGATCGTGGCTTCTTTGAATTCCTTCATAGTTTTAAGTTCTTCTTGAAGGGACTTTATCACTTTCCATACTGTAGAATTGTCATCGTTTTCATGTGTTTCAGTTGTAGTGAGGTGGTTCGGGCTGGACGGAATAGCGTTGCTTTCTTTTGTTGGAGACATTTCACTGTTTTTTTTTTTGTTTGTTTGTTTGTTTGTTTGTTTGGTTGGTTGGTTGGTTTTTTTTTTTTGGTCTGGGGCCTCTGGCCATGTGGAATTTTTTTTTTTGCTGTCTTCTGGACTTGGGTTGGGGGCATTGTGGTATAAGATTCGAGTTGCCTTACTCCACCCCTATAAGGTGAATCATTCAGTCCCGCCTCCCAGATGGGCACCTAATTAATTCAGGTGGCAGAGCTGTTTACAAGTAAGCTCTGATTCCCCACCGGAAGGGCCTGTACTAGTACATAAGACAGATATATGACTGTTTCAAATATCTCGCAGTTTGCCCTGGGTTGGTTCCTGTAGTGGGTAAGTCTGCAGTTCAGCTGCAGTAGCCTTGCTGCTTCCGCGGCTTGGAAACTGGCCAGTGACGTCACAGACTGTGATCTGTGGTCTGAAGGCACTTTGCAGCGGATCTCCTGCTCACTTCCAAGGTTTGCAACCTTTCGCTAGATAATTGGATCATCTGTGTGAGACCTGGGAGTACCCAGCAGGGTGGGGATTATCTCTGCGTGGTTTCTGAGTCTGCCCGGCTGGCTGGGTATTAGTTTGGAACTTACCGGGGGTCTCTCCTCTTGGGGGGATGGGTTATCCCGATTCCTGGGTCCAGAGGCTTCCTAGCGTGTCCGAGATTTGGAAGGGGCGTCCTGCCCAGGCATCTACCGTGGTCCCTGTGTAGCTGGGTGAGATTTAGAAGGGGTGGTGCCCTTTGTACAGCATCCTGGAACACTTGCCGCCTTGTGATTGTTGACCCCGAAATCAAAATTTGTCCACGCCAGCCACTGCCATCTTGGATCCCCTGCCAAAGATTGAAAAATTCCAAGCACTAAAGTATAGAAGGAAATTACTTTAACATATTGTGTGCCACATATAAAAATTATACAGCTAACTTCATCCCCAAAATGTGAGAAACTAAAACCTTTTCCTAAAATGACTTGCATTTACCTTCCTGAACTCTGCCTATAGATATTATTGCTCATAAAGGGTGGGCTCTTCTACATCAATAAGAAACAGAAATAAATAAATCTTGTATAGATACGCTCATTGGTCAATCTGATCATGGCAATCTCCCAAATGAGACTCCTTCAGATTGCTGTGGGCCATGTCAAGATGACAGTAGAAGCTAACTAGGTAAAAATAAATAGATAAAAATTATGGAAATAAAATAGGTGTGGCCCTGACATGGCCTAATAGCAATAAATGACCATATAGTCGTTCAACTAATTCAGAACGTTCAACTAATTCTTAACTTTTAAGGTATTTGTATGAGCATAATTATTTTAATTACATACAATTTGTATATATATGTATGTACATGTGAGTACAGGTAACCACAGGAGTCAGAAAGAGGGTGGAAGATCTCCTGGAAACTGGAGTTGCAGGCTGGTGTTAGCCACCAGCCATGAGTGCTAGGAACAAAACTTAAAGGATGTGGAGAAGGCCCTGTGGGTAAAGTGCTTGCTGTGAAAGCATGAAGACATATGTTCAATCACCAGGGCAAATGTAAAGTGTCAAGGATAGTGGAGCATGCCAGCTGGGAAGGTCATCACAGGTTAGTCCCAGGGCATTGCTGAACTATTTATTAGTCTACCGAAAATAGTGAGCAACAAATTCAGAGATAAACCTTATCTCAAAAAATAAGGAGAAGGGACAAAGGAAGACATCTAGATGATGCCCCCTGGCCTCCACAAGTGCCTGTACCTTCACACAAACTAACACAAACACACACACACACACACACACATACACACGCATGCACACGCACACACACACACGCATGCACATGCACACACATACACACGCATGCACACACACAAACCAAATGAGTGCATATGCATATGTACTTAAAAATTTTCCATGAAGACCCAAAAGTCTTTAAGGAAAATATCTAGAATATAGGAAGTCAGTAAAGACAAGTGGAGGAATGCCCTACATTCCATATTTGAAAACAAACATGACTAATTCATAACTGATATATGATGAATAAATATTTAGAAAATTGAACATCCAGGAAAACACATTTGAGGGATTATAGGATTCTGGAGAAACACTGATCTTTTTTCATCTTTAGCATTATCACATTCTTATATTCTTCTCATAGATAGTAAGAATTTTATTTAAATTGAAAGCTTCAATTTAATTTTTAATTTTTTTACTGTTTATTAATTCAATTTACATCTCCAGCACAGTACCCTCCTTCCACCCCTCCCAGGCCCACCTTCTCAACCTCCCACCATCTCCCCTTCTCCCACCTATCCTCCTCTTCCAGTGTGGGGTCCCCGACATATCAGCCCCCTTCAGTTCAGCAGCCATATGATGGCTGAGAGCTTCCTCTTGCACTGGGGGCCTACATGGCATCTCCACTAGGGCAAAGTATCGCACTAACAAGTAACAAAATCTTGACACGGCCAAACTCATTCTGTGAGGCCACAGTCACTCTGATACCTAAACCACACAAACACCCAACATAGAAAGAGGATTTCAGACCAATTTCTCTCATGAACATAGACATGAAAATACTCAATAAAATACTTGCAAATTGAATCCAAGAACACATCAAAAGTATCATACACCATAAGCAAATAGGCTTCATCCCAGGAATGCAGGGGTGGTTCAAGATATGGAAATTCATCCCACCATATAAATAAGCTCAAAGAAAAAAAACACATAATCATCTCACTGGATGCTGAAAAGCATTTGACAAAATCCAATACATCTTCATGCTAACAGTCCTGCAGAGAGCATCTATATAAGGACCATTCCTAGAAATAATAAGGTAATATACAGCAAGCCAGTAGCCAACATTAAATTAAATGGAGAGAAACTTAAAGCATTTTCCCTAAAATCAGGGACAAGGCAAGGTTGCCCACTCTCCCCATATGTCTTCACTATAGTCTTGACGTCCTAGCCAGAACAATAATACAACTAAAGTAGATCAAGGGGATACAAATTGAAAAGGAAGGAGTCAAAGTATCACTATTCACAGATGATATGATAGTATACATAAGTGACCCCAAAAATTCCACCAGAGAACTTCTACAACTGATAAACACCTTGAGCAAGGTGACTGGACACAAAATTAATTCAAAAAAATCAGTAATCCTTATTTATATAAAAGATATATGAGCTGAGAAAGATACAGGGAAACAACGCCCTTCACATTAGCTACAAATAATATAAAATACCTTGGGGTAATTCTAACAAAGCAAGTGAAAGACCTGTATGACAAGAACTTCAAGTCCTTCAAGAAAGAAATGGAAGAGGCCTTTAGAAGATGGAAAGATCTCCCATGCTCACGGATAGGTAGGATCAACATAATAAAAATGGCCATCCTACCGAAATCAATATACACAATTGATGCAATTCCAATCAGAATAGCAACACAATTCTTTACAGAGCTGGAAAAAAATTCTGAACTTCATATGGAATAACAAAAGACCCAGAATAGCTAAATCAATTTTGTATAATAAAAAATCATCTGGAAGTATCCCAGATCTCAAGCTATACTACAGAGCAATAGTAATTAAAAACAGCATGGTACTGGTATAGAAACAGACCAGTGGATCAATGTAATCGATTTGAAGACCCAGAAATAAACCCATACACCTATAGTCACTTAATTTTTTGACAAAGAAGTCAAAACCGTACAATGGAAAAAGGACAGCATTTTCAACAAATGGTGTGGTCTAACTGGATGTCAACAAGTAAAAGAATGCAAATAGACACACATATTTAAAACCTTGCAGAAAACTTAAGTCCAAGTGGATCAAAGACCTTAACATAAAACCGGATACACTAAACATAATAGAAGAGAAAGTGGGGAAAAACCTTGAACTCATTGGCACAGGTGGCAACTTCCTGAACAGAACACCAATAGCTCAGGTTCTAAGACCAACAATCAATAAATGGGATCTCATGAAACTGAAAGCTTCTGTAAAGTGAAAGACACTGTCACTAGAATGAAACGGCAACCTGGAGATTGGGAAAAGTTCTTTACCAACCCCACATCTGACAGAGGGCTAATATCTAAAATTTATAAAGACCTCAAGAAATTAAACACTAAGAAACCAAATAAACCAATCAAAAAATGGGGACTAGAGCTTAACCGAGAATTCACAAAAGAAGAATCTCTAATGACCGAGAGATACTTGAAGAAATGCTCAACATCCTTAATCATCAGAGAAATGCAACTCAATACAACTCTGAGATTTCATCTCACACCTGTCAGAATGGCTAAGATAAAAATCTCAAATGACAGCACATGCTGACAGAGGCTGTGGAGAAAGGGGAACACTCTTCCATTGAGGGGGGGTGGGGAGTGCAAACTTGTACAACCACTATGGAAATCAGTCTGGTGAGATCTTTGAAAACTTTGAATAGCTCTACCTCAAGACCCAACCATACCACTCTACCTCAAGACCCAGTCATACCACTCCTTTGGATGGGTATACATCCAAATGATTCCACACCAATCTACAAGGACATCTCCTCAACTATGTTCATAGCAGATGTATTTGTAATAGCTAGATACTGGAAACAACCCAAATGTTCCTCCATCGACGAATGGAATAAAAAGCTGTGGTACATCTACAAATGGAATACTACTCAGCCATCAGAAACAATGAAATCATGCAATTTGCTGCCAAATGGATAGAACTAGAAAAGTTCATCCTGATTGAGTTAATCCAGACCCAGAAAGATGCACATGGCATCTATTCACTTATAACTGGATTTTAGTCATATAGTACAGGATAACTATCCTACAACCAACAGATAGCTTCATTTTAAAAGCTGCAACAAGTAAAGTCAGTTCTAATTAGAAGATATTTGTCTGATGAAATCCCACAACTAAAAATTTGCAGATACTAAACAGTTTGTAATGCTTTTTGTTTCTCATTGCCATGTTTTTGACACTCAGCTTTGAAATATATATTTTTTAAATACTTTATTTTTTTTTCTTCAAGTTACATCTCAGTAACAAACCCCTCCCTATTCCCCCTTCCTATCCCGCCCTTCCACCCTCTTTCCCCCAGAAGTTTCCCCTTTCAGTCCAACAGATGGTTCCTTCTCTTATAACAGTAAGTATTATACAAAACAACAGATATAAATATGCCACATTTATGAGAGTTAAATGGCCCAGTATACCTTCCCAATGTCCAGTTTATACATATTTGGCCCCTGACTTTAACATTCTACTATCTAACCATCTCCATGAGTTTAAAGGTCTATATGTGACTCAACATTCATACTAACTTGCAACACACTTTTAAGAGTATCTTCTTAGATCTATAACACCCTCTTGATTCCTAAACAACTCAAAATTTAACTATGAGACTCTAGCTGTCTATTCTTCAACCACCTCAGAGACCTGAGAGGGATAAATATATTTGCTTATATAGGAAGTGCAGGGCCTGCAGCTTCCAAAACTAAGAAAGGACATACCAATGACTGCCTGGACAGTTCCCATTTTCTCTCCATACATTCCAGCATCAATCTTCAGCCTTTGAGTCCTGTTTCTCTGACAGACATTTGTTGTAGAGCAGGGATTATGAAGGACTTACCTACCCTGTCTTGGCAGAGTTAGGCTGTCGACTTCCCTGCTACCAAGTTTTGTCCTTTTTGGACAGCAGTCTGTCTGCAGTTGGTGCAAGGGGTTTTTTCATGCCAAGAGATAGGCTTGCCACTAATTCAACCATCTTACAGTGGAGGTTCTTCGATGCTTATCTTCTACTTGGAGTAGAATAGGGGGTGCTGTCAGGCGCTGATATGTCTCGATATCAAAAAAAAATCTCAACCATCTAAAACGGTCTAGGATAGTTAAGTAAAACAAACTCCTAGTCATGCAAACATGTCACTTTGTTAGCTACTATGACAGTCTATCACAGATATTCTCTAAACTACCCAGTAATCAAGTTGCTAAGAGACAAGCAACATTTGCTTATCTAAATACAAGAGATGGATAGGGCATCTTCAAAAACCCCAAGAGATCTGCAGAATATGGCATTCAAAGATGTTATCTTAAATCAAGTTTTTTTTTGATATCGAGACATATCAGCGCCTGAAATATATATTATATATTATATATGTATATATGCATATGCATATATATGTATATATGTTAAATATACTATATGATTTTATACTTATTCCATAATTTCAGAAATTGAAATTCAATATATGAAATAATATACTACTATTGTCAAAAAAGTTCTTTCTTATATTTGCCATAACTTAAGGATGCTATTATTTTACCAACAAACCTGGTATACTAAAGAAATTATTCATTTCCCTTATGTGTTTTAGCAAGCCTATGTTGCCATCCTCTGCTATAAGAACAATTGAGAAAAGTTATTAATATATAACAATGTTTGTGGCTTAAAAGAACCATTCAATTAAATGACACAGAAGTTCCCAAGCCATGTCAAATGTTCATTTAATATTAGACATGCAATATTGTATTTTATAATTAAGCTTTAATACCATATATAATATAGGAATAGTCACAAACATAAAAAGAAGATTTAGCAGTCATCTAAAAGATAAATGTCTTCATAGAACATTTGGCAGGCATATGAAGACAATAATGTCCCCCAACTAATGTCCAAATGCTAGCAGTATAGCACATTTATGCTTGCAGATAGATCAGATGGTTATTATAAATCACTACAAATATATGTTATTAAGCATTCATGTATTTGACCTAAGTAATTAGATTTTTTCTAACAATGAACAGGGCATTCTACAGTATAGTAACTATAGTCAAATCTTTATCATATTCTATAAAAACACAAAAGGAATGATGCCAAGTATTCCTCACCCCAAAAGTTATCAAAGCTAATACACCTGTTAAATATATTGATTAATTCCTTTATATGAATCTAAAGTTATCTTATTGTACATATTACATACAATTTTGTCTCTTTATGAAAATCTTGTTTTAAATGGATCTAGGGATATAGCAACGGTAGTAGGGTTCTTCCCTGGCATACATGAAGCTCTGGGTTTGATCCTCAACACTCAATTAATAAATAAGATAAATCTAAAAAAAAATTAAATGTAAAGATGGTAAGTTAGTTTTTTTACCTTTTACCCTCCCTACAATGCACAAAGTAATCATAATTAAAACCTACTAAGGTAAGCTTATAATTGTAAATAAATATTCAGGTGCATATATTATAAGACTAGTGTTATTTGAGAATCCTTGAGTATTGAAAGCATTAAAATCTAGTTAATAATAACAAATTTATAAAATCAACATACTAAAGAACTAGGAAGTGTTCCTAAACTTGGGCTTCACTATGAAGCACCACTTTTGTTCATAAACAAATAATCCTACCCTTTTGGTCTACAATATAGTTTATACACAGAAACATCGACAGATTTTTAATTCTACTGTGCTATTAGTTTAACATCAAAATATGGGAGTTATTATTTTTTATTCTAATATCATGTAGTTCCTATGAAGTGATAGCACAGGGTTTTAGAAATCTGTTTTCCCAATGCCTCTGAATGCAGGTAAATGTAAAAGATACCACAGAGAAAGTGAAAGACTTAGCACTCCACTGGTTTAGGGATAAAAGTGAAAAAAAGAAAACACTGTTAAGTTGGCTTTCAAGCTAGCCAAAATCATCATGTGCCAAACTAGAAAAATGGGGAAAATCCAAGTAAATTGCTGGTGAGATGACTCAAGATGAATTCCTCATTATAAAATGTCCCTGGGTTAATTGTGTCCTAAAAGAAATCAGTTTTATGGTTAGTGACCCAGAAGGCCTGGACACTGATTTCACTGTTACTTGACCCTAAACCCTAGATCCCTGACAAACCTTTACTCAGAACATTTACTTGAGAACACTAGTTGTGGAGATTTTCTTTGCCTCTTTGATAAGAATTTTTAAGCTTCTAATAGGTCTTATGACCCAGAAAAGTCATTCTCAAGGACCCTGGAGTCATCTTCCTGAAATGTGTTCATCAAGGAATAGGGCATCCTTAACTGTTTTTCTATAAGGGAAGATAGGAACATAACCTCAGTGGCCAAACTCTTTGGTCCAAGTTGTAAAGCTATTTCCTGGTATAGAGAAGAGAAAATGTTAATATTTGTAAGGTCAGCAAACACAGACACCCTGTGTTTCTCCACCTCAGCTCTTAGCTCCCTCTTTCAACCCAGCACTTGCTGTTAGAGTAGTTCTAAATATCCATACTAGGTCTGTACCCATTCCATGTTGCTGCAAATACTATCTGACTAAAATCAACTTCTGACAGTGATCATGCTTGATGCAGGAGTAGAATAGGTGGGAAAGGGGAGAGAGGGTGGGAAGGTGGGACTGAGAGAGGTGGAGAGAAGGGACTGTGATGGAGATGGAACTTGAAGTAATAAATAAACAACAACAACAACAAAAAGAAGGTCATTCCTCATGTAGCCTGAACATCTCTGAATTTTAGTGAAGGACCTGGGATGAGATAACAGTCAAAAATGGTTCTGGAACATAAGGTTGCAATTCTGCACACTGTTTGTTTTTTTTTTTTTTAGTTTTACTATCATTAACAGAATAATAGCTACAACACCCATACAAAATGAAGAAAAGCTGCATGCTTGCATAACATGGTGGAAAAACTGTCCCAGTTTGCTAAAGCGTCATGACATAATGTACCACAAAGCCAGGCATCTCATGACATCTTGTCTCCGCACTCCATAGTAGAAGAAACACATAAAGTAAACTCTTCAAGAAGTATCAAAAACTTAGAAGCCAACTGTGGTTCTTTTAAATAAATATATAGTTTTAAAAGTAATAGTACAAACTAGAGTATGTGGCTAACCACAGCACCAGAATCCCTCTGTTCTCAAGGTCAGTCAATGGCATGGGTTTCTTGCTTTTACTGATCCTATGCAGGTCATTAGAGCATTTCAGATTAAACAGATAATACTGCTTACTTAATGCTAAGGGCACAATAAAAGTAGGATTGCAAGTCTACTGCATTAGGACTCAAAAGAATTACAAAGTAACTTTCAAGTTGCAAGATTTTCCCTAAAAACCAAACCAAGTTTATTAAAGTAAATTCCTACTTGTGATGAGACTGTCTGAGGAAAAAATAAATTGCTCTACTTTTCTTCTGAATAGGAAAAACTCATTTTATGTAGGGAACATTCTACAGAGCTTTATTTAACCACATGCTTTTGACTGAGTGTGTATGAAGTACTCAACACCTCTTGGTATTCCATCCTTCTGCACTCATTTAGAATTCAATGAAACATCACAGAGCATAATATATTCATTTAGTATCCATTTGGATGTCACACTTATTTCTATAGGTATTCAATTGTAATTCAACATTACTGGGCACTCAGGAGAAGCGTTAGACTTAATTTCTTCAGTTGCCCCACTGTTAGAATCCATTCTCTGCATGCAAATCAGAACATTTGCATGTACAATTTATTCTTGATCTGCGCTTTCTATTTTAAAAAACTCTTTTTTTTTCCTGATTATCACGTTTAAATGCAAATTGTTTCATACAGTGTTAGTCTGTTACAGTTGTGTGGAAATCTTATGAAGCAAAAGATTCCATAGAATAGGTATCCCTGCAAGAGATTTGTTATTTACATCCATATATCTCCATTATGCCAAAATAATAAAAGCATACCTTTTACCACTCTTTTCTCAGTTAAAATAAGGCAACTTATGTTAAAACATAAATATCTCTAGCAAATTAGTCCTAAATTTTATGGAGTTTTGAGGAATGATATCTCTCACTTAAAATGTAGCCTCTATATTTTAGTGACAGGAGCAGAGCAATAACATAAAGGGTCATAAAGTAGTTCTGGAAAGTGGAGAGAATGCCTCTGTTCTCTGAACTTTAGGGGTTTTACTGCCAGCACAAGAACTGAAAACCCAGAGTGGAATAATGTCCCTGAAAATGTTCCAGCCAACTCTAAACACAGATACAACACAGATAATGTTAATCACAATTCAATCATTGCAACTTGTTGACATAAATCTATAGGAGTATAGTAAAATATGTACATATAAACATTTGTGTTTGTGCTAAAACAATTGTTTATCCCAAATCAAAAGCTGCAACTATTTAAACTAGTATAATTTATATATTAGAATGAGCATGTTATCCGGAGGTGGTGGCACACACCTTTAATCAAAGCAGTAGGGGGACAGAGGCAAACTCTGAGTTTGAGGTCAGCCTGGTCTACAGAGTGAGTTCTAGATCAGTCAGGGCCACACAGGGAAACACTGTCTCAAAAAAAAAAAATCCCCTCAAAAAAGAAAGAAATGAGAATGAGTTGCTATATATGGCTAAATACTTATTACTGTTCATAGAGCAGTAATTGTAACTAGCTGTAACCAAGATAGAAAATACACTCAAAAACAAAATCTTACTGTCTCAGTTACTTTTACTTTTCTATTGCTTTGAAAAGACAACATGACCAACATAACTCATGGAAGAAAAAGTTTATTGAGACTTTCAGTTTCAGAGAGATAGTGTTCATGACCATCATAACAAGGAGCATTACAGCAAGAAAGAAAGGCATGGTGGAAAACAGTAGGTGAAAGTTCACAGCTTGCTCTACAAGCAAGAGGAAGGGAGAGACTGTGAATGACAAGAGTCTTTTGAAACTTCAATGAATGATCCTAGTGACACATCTCCAACAAGTCCACACTTCATAAAGAGTTCCATCAACTAGGGACCAAGTATTCAAAGATATGAGTCTATGAGAGCATTTGTCATGCAAATCATCATAGTTACATACATTGCCTCATTAAAGATATAAAGTTTTCTACCATTTCATAGAGTCAATACACAATAAAAGTTTGTTTAAATTAATAATAACATGAGTTCATTGTGAATGAAAGGGAATAAATTATACCTGTTTTCTCTGTTTTTTTTAATATGTTGTTTAACTTTAGTTCTCAAATACAATGGATGCTTCTGAGAACACAAAGTTTAAACTAACACATCATAAGTTGATTTACTTTAATGCACTAAATGGATATTTATTTTAAGACAGTATTTTTATGTTTCAGATTTTTTAATTACAAGCCTTCAATATTTATAGCGTTTCTTGGTAAGCACTATCATTATTTATAAATATGTACAAATACCAAAAGAAGGACATTTCAATGAACTCTGGCCCTGATGGGGTCACAAAAGCAGGAGATCTTTCCCTGCCCCTCATGTCATGCAGCACTTGGGAGAGCAAGCCCAACACCTTGCCTAGGCCTCACAGTACAGCTGGCCCTGGATATAGGTATTGTGGGTGAGTGCCCTGAGGGAGTCAGTATGGGAGAGCCAGTGCTGCCTTTTGTCTGCTTTATGGTGGTATTGCCAAGGAAGAGATCCCCTCCCCTCCGTTTTACACTCATCACCAGTGGCAGACAGGAGATATGGTCCTGCCCCTCACATGCTACAACATTTGGCAGACAAGAGAGCTGGTCCTGCACATCACCTGAGGGTCTTGGATGTGGGGGATGTTGTGAACCAGCCCCAAGAGTGTGAATGTGGGAGTGTGTCCTGCCTTTTGTCTGCTTTTTGGTAGTGTTGGCAAAAGAGAGATCCCCTCCACTCTCTGCCCTTGACACAGGTATCAGGTGGGAGAGTTGGCCCTGGTGGGGTCACAGGAAGAGGAAAACTGATCCAGTTCCTTATGTGCTGTTGCACTCAGGAGAGCAGACCCTGTACCTTACCTGGGTAGCACAGTAGAAATGGCCCTGGATGTGGGGGTTACAGGCCCAGAACCAGGGCTTTAAGTTGGTCCACCTCAACATATACCCCACATATGAACTGCTTGGAGTGTACAAAGAGGCCAGCTCCACAAACCCAAAGCTACAGGATCTCCATGATACAGGACAACAACAGTATATCTGAGAGGAGTCCCAGTGAGGTTTCAGTATTGACACAATATCAGAAGGCCAAGGCATTGTACAAGGCCAAGGAATAATTATAATGAACATTTGCAAGCAAAAATGTGTGGACAAATGAAATATTATGGGACACACTGAGACACACTATAGCTTCCACAATGAGATTTTTTTCTTTTTTATGTTGGAAGAGGTTTCAAGGTTGGAAGATGTGTCTAAGGGGAGGTGGGAGGTGAGAGGGAACAGGGTATATGAATTCACAAAATGAAAAAGAAACAATTAAAAGAAACAAATTTTGGCTGTAACACTCAAATTATCTCTTATGTGATAGGAGAAAATGTTCATCAGTTAAGAACACCTCCTCTTCTTTCAAAGAACCCAAGTTCAGTTTTTATCCCCCATGTTGGGCACAACTGCATATAATTTCAGCTATGGTGGATCTGGTTTCCTCTTCAGGCCTCCATGGATACATTCACACTTGTCCACATACGCGTAAATATTAATAAATCCTAAAACAGATCAAGAAAAATAATAACAATAATAAGTCAACAATATAAATTTAAAAACATAGATATTCAGGAATGAAGGGTTTTTAGACATGGAGATGACGAACATACCATATACTAAAATTTCAAACTTTACCTTATATAGTGCTGCTATTGGGCTTACATGCTATTCAAAATAACTCAAAGTTGTCCCCAGGTGACAAGGAAACAATATTTGTCACAAGCAGGTATTAACCCCTTGTCTAATAAGATTGGTTTGTTTCCCTTTAGGTTGGAGATATTTGTCTAGAAGTGTTTCTATTCAAAGGAGAGTCTTCCTATATCAGAGGTGGCAGATAAGCAATTAATCAACCATTTCATCTCTTTTCCTTTTTTCTGCTCTTTTTCCTGAGAGGGAAGCCCCTGTTGCTGAGCAACAGACTGAAAATCCTTCAGCCTTTTACCTTCTTTAGTTTTCAAAAGGTAGGAAGCTGAAAGGCAAACTAACGAGGGCTTGGACGCTGAGAAAGAACTTTGGGTTAACCTTTGTAAAACTGTACAGCATCTCCATCAACAGAGTTTGGCAGCTGCATAAATGCGCAGCTTCTGAGAATCAAATGCTTTTATAATAATAGTTACAAAATTAGAGTGAAGCAAATGTTTAAGAAGATCTAAAAACAACCAGCATAATTGTTAGAATAGTTAGTGTTTCAAAAAATTCTTGCTTAGTTCTAACATAATACTTCTGTGTTCTCCTGCAGGTTAGACTGGGGAGAAGGACAGTATTCAATTTACCCATTCTATTATTTATTTGTTTATTTATTTATTTATTTATTTATTTGTCTGTTTTTACACATATTTATTCATTCATGTTGGTGAGATGTTTTGACTAATTAAAAATGCATAACAAACTTCCTCTAAATGTTATTCATTAAATTTTTTTTACTGAAATTGTGTTCCTCTGTAGTTTATGATTGATTTTAAACCAATTTTACTTTGTTTTCTAAGAATTATGATATTACTGCTGCTTTCTGTGAATAAAGAATAGTTATACCTCTATAACTTTTATATTTATAAACAATTTTAGCAATGTTTGGCCATCAAGTAAATTTCTATCTTTTAATTTTTCCATAGAGAAGCTGTGCTGGCTAGTTTTATGTCAGCATGACAAAAGCTAGACTTGCCTTGGAAGAAAGAACACCAGTCAATAAAATATTGCCACCATATTGGCCTGTTGGCAAGTCTGAGTCTATGGGATATTTTCTAAATTAGTGATTTCTATGGGAGAACACACCCCATTGTGGGTGGTATCACCTTGATGTAGGTGGTCCTGGGGTATAGAAGAAAACAAAGTGAGCATCCATGAGGAGCAAGCCAGTAAGTCGCATTTCCCCATGCCCTCTGTATCAGTTCCTGCCTCCAGTTCCTGCCCTCCACTGAGTTCCTGCCTCCAGTTCCTGCCCTCTACTGAGTTCCTGCCTCCAGTTCCTGCCCTCCATTGAGTTCCTGACTCCTGTTCCTGTCTCAACTGAGTTTCTGCCTCCAGTTCCTGCCTCCACTGAGTTCCTGCCTCCAGTTCTTGCCCTCCACTGAGTTCCTGCCTCCACTGAAATCCTGCCTCCAGTTCCTGCCTCTAGTTCCTACCCTCCATTGAGTTCCTGCCTCCAGTTCCTGCCCTCCACTGAGTTCCTGCCCCAATTTCACCCTGTAATGGAATGTTACCATGAAGTATAAGATAAAATAAACCTTTTCATGCCCACTTAATTATGGTAGTGGTCTTTATCACAGCAATAGAAACTCTAACTAATACGCTAGTACACTAAAACTTTTAAATAAATCCAGACTAAATACATTCTGGCTATGCTTCAGAATTTGAATGAGCTGACATTTCATGAAGGAAAGGCTTAGTCTCTTTTTAGAGAATAAAACAAAACAAAATAAAACAACAACAACAAAAAACCAGGAGAACCTGGCACACTACCAATATCAACATAACTGGAAAAAAATGAATTCTGTCTATGGATATTTACCAAATAGCCTTCTGTTTTTAGAATGAACTGTGACAAATGTCCATAGCCTTGTCTTCACTTAGCATGTTTATAATCTACTATATTGTTTATTTGTTGTGCTTTCTATATAGTCGAAGTGCTGAGGATACTGCAGTAAATTAAACTGGTAGGTATCACTTCATTCTGGTGAGGTTACAACTTCAGCTGGCAGAAGCAAATAAGAAGCGGAGACACATTTATTTGTCAGTCACTGATGACCATTCTCAGGAAAGTCAGCAAAGTATTAAACAATGAAATGTGGCAATGCAAGTAGGAATGAGAGATGTGACCTGTGGATTAGTTTTAAAGGGTAATTTTACAGGTAAATAAGCAGCTAAATCAATTTTCTTGATGTTTGATTGATTAAATATTTTGGCTCCCAACTTTTTCACTTTTCTTCTTGCTCTAAGTCTGGGCAGATGGTAAAACACAAAACAAAACAACAAACAAACACACAAACCTGGTAGTTTGCTTCCTTTAACCCCAGGGGAAAGCTTAATCTACAGTGGTTCTTACCTCACCAGGGAACACTACATTGTCTAACCACAATAAAAATCAAAGTCCGGTGCCTGTCCTTTCTCACAAATCAGTCCATGTACCTTTCTCAGGAACTATGTCAGGTGAGTAACATACATCTCATCGCATCAGTTTACACACATGGTGTCTGAGTTTATATCCAGACCACATTTTGGATGGGGAGTTGATTCTTTCTTCTATTGGGGAAACAATAAAACAGCTACTTGAAATTTATAATTAACTATAAAAATGTATGATATTTAGATAAATGATTTGAACAGTGTACACAGAGTAAGTCAATGTTTAATAGAATCTTGTGAGACTTTTTAGTAGTCACTAATGTATAAATATTAAACAAGGAAAACAGATATAGAAAGTTGAAACTTTCAGCCTGGATGTTAGTGTATACTCAAGTCTACCGCATGTCTCATATCTGTTATATTAATATTATCAGACCCACTTTGAAGCTTATTTTAACATTTTGCAAATAAAGTATTATTGTTAGAGTCCAGAACACACTGAGCAAGACACTCAAAATCAGATAGGATGCAAAGGCAATGAACATTTACTTTTCTGCAGATATCCAGCATGCTGGGATCACCAGTTAGGCAAATTGGCGACCTGGAAATGAGCTCGAAGTCTCTTTTTAAAAGATCTCAGGGAAATTCCAGGGTGGGTTAAGTAATCTTCAACATGATTGGAGCATTCAAACTGAAACACACAGGCAACCTTTGGAAAAAGCAAGGGCGCCTTAGGCCTAGTTAGTCAACAATCATGAGTTGATCATAAGACAGGGAATTGATCATGAGTTGATCATAAAACAGGGAGGGTTTTTAAATCTGCATTTAGCAGTTAATAATTCTAAACAATCTTGTCTTTCTCAAGCCAGATGGCTAAACTGTCTCTGATTGTTCTGCTGTTTTTCTAGTAACTACTGAGCCCATTTCTAGGAATGGAAACCTCAGGCCTGGTCCATAAGTCAAGCCTCTTTGGGCCCTCAGGGTCCCACTGGGATCCTTCATTATGCTGCTTAATGTATACAAAACATTGGTGTAGAATATTCATACCAGTGACAAAATTAAGCACAAAGTTGCCCAAGAATATCATGAAATTTTCAGGCAAATGGATGGAACCAGAAAAGATCATCCTGAGTGAGCTAACATAGTTCCAAAAGGACATACATGATATCTACTCACTTATAAGCAGATATTAGTCAATATGTTCAGGATAACTGTGCTGCATTCCATAGACCAAAAGAAACTAAGTAGGAAGGAGGGCTCAAACAATGCTGTTTGAATCCCTCTAAGAAGGAGAGATAAAATAAACCTCAGAAGTGAATGGAGAGAGGGATCTGGACAGGAACCCAACATTGCTACCATCTGAGAAGCCTTATCTAGCAGATAATAGAAACAGATGCAAAGACCCATAGCAAAACATTAGGCAAAAATCAGGGAGTCCTGAGGAAATGTTAGGGGAAAGTTTGAGAAAGTTAGAGGGATCAAGGATACCACAAGAAGACCCATATAGCCAACTAACTCAGACACAAAGGGGTTCATAGAGACTGAACCACCAACCAAAGAACTTGCATGGACTGATCCTAGGCCCACTACACATATGAAGCTCATGGGCTTGGTCTTGAAGTGGATCCCCTAACAATTGGAATAGGGACTATCTCAGATTTAGATTCTGTTGTCTCCCTCTGGAGCTCATTTTCTTAGCAGAGCTGCCTTGTCTTGCCTCAATGTAAGAAGAGGCACTTAATCCTGATGCGATTTGATGTGCCAGAGTGGATTGGTACTGGCTGGGGGGCAGGGGGAGGAGTATAGGGGAAGTAGTTGGGAAGGTGTGACTGGGAGGAGGGGAGGGAGAGGGATGGTGATTGGAATGTAAAATAAACAAATAAATTTTTAAAAGAAAAAAAAAGTTACCAACATTTATTCCAGATGTAAAATATTTCCCCCAACTGCTACTGCATGTCTTGTGTATTTTCTGACATTTTTCTTTGGAATTTGTATTTTTTCTGATTGTATCAGAAAATGGTATGATGAAAAATGAGCAAAGAATTTCAAAGAAATTCTTAGCTCCAGAAACAGGTGGGGTTAATTCCAATGTTCACTCTTAGGTGAACAATGACAATTTGAAATCTCCAGTTCTGAAATACGAAGAGAATTTCCTGAATATCACATGTAAAGCAAGCTGACCTCTCTGTTACAGCTATAAATTGCAGCTATTTCAAAAGAAGACACAACAGGTGAAGTAGTTTGCCCTGAATTAGACATCTCGTGTATTTTTTTCAAAGAAAAATCAAAGTTGAAAAATACTAGAAGGGAAATGTAGCAGAGCCACTGGGAATGTCCCATGATCCCTCATGTCACTACACAGTACAAATACAAATCAAACTACACATGAACCATCTAAACATGACAGTTGGGTAACCTTTCAAAACACAATTACAGTTCCCTATTATTCTTCTCTTTCTGTGGTTTTATTCTGATTTGACATCTGCATAGTACTTTTTAGGCAATTTAACTATATCCTGAGCTTTCTTGACTTCAAAGCAAGCTCAAAGCATTATAGGGCTCTAAAGAGGTTTAAGGATTGAAATGAGTTATGTCCCAAACCATAACTATTTAATGTGTGATAAATGTAAAAATGGAAAGTTAACATTAAAACCATGCTCTCCTGCCTGCTTTTGGAAGATAAGGGTGAATTTATTAGCTTCCTTTCAATACTCATGAATAAAAAGTAACTCCCAATTTATTCAATTCCAAAATGCTCTTAAAGAGGCAGAATACAATTTAGATGCCAGTTTTATCTTGTCACCTGCAGGAAACAAAAACAATCAGATTGTTAACTGGCAACTTTTCATTTGAATCAAGGAATTGTATTTTTGCACCTCTTTGAACTCCACAGTGTATTTTGTTCTCTTTGCTGTCTAAACTAGAAGAAGCAGCATAGTAAAACAGTATTTCCAATACAAAGTCATATCAAGGACCAAGCCACATGATCCTTGCCTCTCTTATCAGACTTGTGCATGGAGCTGAAATTACAAGACAATTAAAGTCTAAATTGGATGTTGATGTTACACAAATTAGCCCTTTCTCCATAGTGGGGCCTTTTTGATGTCTTGTATTGCTGCTTTTTTCTTAACTTGGAAAATCATTATATAGGTTGTTAATTTTCACATGTGATTTTAATGGGATTTTATTGAGGCTTCCAGTTAAACAATTAAAATTTTATTTTGAACCCTTAATATGGTACCCTGTTTGACCTCAAGGAATAACTTAAGTTATTTTTCATTTTTATTTCATGTAGGTATTATTCTGAGTGGTGTGTGATTCCTTAACCATATAATGTCTCCAAAAGCAATGAAAAAATTATCTTTTAACATTTAAAAATAAATATTTGAAAAATAACTAGATTTAGTATGTACATTTTATAGTTAAGAGTGTAAATTAAGTTTGAGTATTTTACAGTAGAGATTCCCAGTCTTTCCATACAGAAAGGTTTCTCAGTATCGTCACAATCTAAATATCTCTATATCAAAGATTTCCACTTATTTTCCAATAATCATCTCAAGCAATCCTTATACATAGTAAATTCTTCTGACCTCATAATAGACTACACAGCTGAAACAGGCTAAAAGAGGTAGAATAGCAAGGAACACTGACACAGGAATGAATGAACATCTCTTTCACAAGAACAATTTCATGAGAATATCAGTTTGTCAATGATGTGTAGAAATACAGTCAGTGAGTTTTATGTCATTAAACTGTTTCAAGGATCAGACCTCACTAGTATGCCAAACTTCCTTAGATTCTTCTTACTTCACTTTTCCTTAGAAAAGGCTAAATAACTAAATAAATTTGAAATATTTATTAAACAGTTAAACATTAGGACACTTCTATGCTTCTCAATGACTTTTCTCACTAAGGAAGCAGCCTGTAGAAGTATATAGACACAACTCTAAAGAGATAGGAAGATTTTGTCTTAAGAAAAAATAAACTTCAAGTAGAAATTCAGAAAGGTATTTCTAAAATATAATTGAAATATAATTATATTATTTTCCCCTTTCTCTTCCAAACCCTACTGTGTTTACATTTCACTCTCAAGTTGATAGTCTGTTTTACTTTATTGTAGTTACATACAGGTAGGCAGAAAGATGCAGATCTAGATATGTACAAATACATGATATCACCCGATGAGTACTTTTGTTATTATTTCTGTGTATATGGTTTCAGGGCTTTATATGAAGAATCAATCAGGGCTCTCATTACTAGTTTGAGGCCAGACTGGGGAACATAGTGAAATTATGTCTCAAAAAAGAAAAAAGAAAAAGAAAGAAAGAAAGAAGGAAGGAAGGAAGGAAGGAAAAAGAAAATTAGAGAAAGAACAAAAACAAAGTCACACTGTAACACATGACAGGATACAATTTTCATTCATACTCAGATTCTCTAAAAAGTTATGTATGGATGACCTTTTGAAATTTTTGGATAATAAATCATAAAAAATATTTAGCAATTCTTTGTTATATACTTCTTTCTCATTTATTAAATATTTTAAATTCTCTATTAATAAGATAGGCATTTTAGATAAAGAATCAAACACTAACAAAATATTCAATACTTCACAACTATGATAGCTTAACTGCCAGCTTGACATAACTTGAAAAGAAAATCTGAATGGGACATTATGTGGATCATATAGGCTTGTGGCATGTCTATGGGTAATTTCCTTGATGTAAGAAGCCCAGTCTACTGTGGGCAGCACCATTACTTAGTCTTGGGGTCCTGAAGAGTGTAATAGATGAGCTCAAACAAACAAGCAAACAAACACCAGAGGGTTTATTCTCTCCTCTCTTGACTACAAATGTGATTATTTAAATTCCTCTCTTTATCATTCTTATATTATGTGTGCATACCATTTTTTTCAAGTCTTTTCCCTCCCACATAGAGGAGAAAGAAGGATAGAGAAAAGAAAAAGAGAGAAATCCCTGGATCTAACTTCCAAAACCAATTTAACAAGACCATTAACAACTTGTAACCAATCCCCCTAAATAACAACAAACTTCTATAACCCATCAAATGACCAAAGTGGGGGTGGAAATCACCCAACCCCCTCTTCTGGGAATGGGATGTCATTCTCTTAAAATTACTTCCTGCTGATTTGAAATGTAGGAAACCTGCTTGGGGGACCAAATAAGAATGGAAAATGGCTAAGCAAGTTAATAGTAACATTTGATTTTCAGTCCTTTTGTGCTCTGCTATTTAACTATCCTAAGAAGTTTGTAGTCAGAGGCTGAATTTCAGGGCTTTACTGAAGTCCTGGCTGGAACAGTCTGTGGGGTTGAACCATCTTAGTTAGCCATTTTGAGTAGTGCTGGTTATAGATTTTTGAGGAAATACCTATTGAGGAAGTTTGTGAGGCTGGATCATCTGGGCTACTTGTCTTCTTTGGTGTCAGTTCCTTTTTCTTCAGAAGTTTCAGTTGTCCAGTTATCCTTGAACTACTTGGATGGATGCTTTTAATCTCCTGGAAAGATAAGTACAGAGCACTGCTACAATCCTAATTCTGGGGTTCTACTTTTTTTTCTGGCAGTTAATATCTTTCCTAGAACAAACTCTGATGTGATTGAAGACTAGATAGTTATAGTCTCACAGTTAAATTTTAAGTTGTTTAGGAATTAAAAGGATGACCTAGGTCTAAGAAGATGTTTTTAAGTTGGTAATACAAGTTAGGATGTAAACTGAGTTAGGTTAATCCCAGCACTTGGGAGGCAGAGGCAGGCGGATCTTTGTGAGTTCGAGGCCAGCCTGGTCTACAAAGTGAGTCCAGGACAGCCAAGGATACACAGAGAAACCCTGTCTCGAAAAACCAAAAAAAAAAAAA